>WIQG01000450.1:0-97308 GCA_014925785.1 Mycena galopus ATCC 62051
AGCCATGATGAAATTTGTGCTCCATTCCCGAAAGGTATCTGGGTGTAGCTCACACAGTGGGTGTTTTCCCATGGTCAGGATATTTTCGCCCAGCAACCATATCGCACTCGAACGGAAGTCGATTTTTTTGCCCTGACAAATTTGAGTGTTTCTGAAACAATTGTCCAAAAGAAATTATATTTTCATTGCGCTCATGCATGAATGCAGATTTTTTGAGGAGTGCTGCAACTTTTCTTCAGACTTTGTGCGATATTCATCTTGGGAAAAACTGTGT
Source organism: Mycena galopus ATCC 62051 (assembly GCA_014925785.1). Taxonomy (NCBI): domain Eukaryota; kingdom Fungi; phylum Basidiomycota; class Agaricomycetes; order Agaricales; family Mycenaceae; genus Mycena; species Mycena galopus. Next base: position 275 of record WIQG01000450.1, read on the forward strand.
TCTGGGTCTTTGCCCTCTTCAAACTTACGGCGAAATTTCAGAGGAGAATACTCCGTTGACAATGTCGCAGCCGTGGTCGTAGCACCTGCTTCGGAAGGTTGACACTAACTCACAAAGCTAGAATGTGCATTATTGTGGTGTGAAGGAAAGTAGAGAGAAAACTGCTTACCAGTTCGACCATGTCGTCACTGTGATTCTCCCAGTGCCCTGAAGAAAATAATTCAGTGATGAAAGAGGTGCATGGAACACATGCTTGCTTTCAGGAAGAACCTCGAGATACAATTTGATTTCTTTTTTCCCGATACATGATTTTCTCGCAAAGCTCCCCACGAATATGCCTCATGCTGAGCTCTTCGTCAGGAAAGAGGTTCTTGTAAAGTAGATGGAAAAACAAAGAGTCCTTGGTACGTGATAATCTTCAACCCCTCGGGTGGGTAAAAACCTTCCTGGGTTGGACTTGGCCCACCGTCTCCGGTAGTTCACCTTTTCCTGTCCTTTGAAGTGTTAGCTCCTTCCCCATTATCTTTGTCCGCCTCATCGACATTGTCTTCACCCGAATCTTTGCCATCCTCCTTCTTGGTCTTTGTCCAACATATGCAGCAGCCACGATTAATCCTGGCCCCAATTCTTCGTGTGTCCCTAATTAAATCCTGACCCCAAGAATTGGGGACGCTATTGGGATTAATCCCAAGCCCAGGAAGATTAATCCTGTGGTAAGTGTGGTAAGTATCTGAGGCACCCCTACACAGTACCTTATGAGTACAATTAATCCTGAACCAATTAATCCTAACGCACCAATTAATCCTAACGCACCAATTAATTCCAATGTCGTTAGGCGGATTAATCCTACCCCGATTAATTCGAAGGTACAGCGCACATAAATCCTGGATTAAACTTATGCCCACCACGATTAATCGAGGAATAATCCCAACTGTTACATAGAACTGATCCTCATTACATACAAAGACATGACACTTGTAACTACACCATATTTAATCCTAGGCATACTAGAATTAATCTTGCGCATACCAATCAAAGTCCTTTCCAATTAAATTCTAGGATTATTGCCATGATTAATCCCAGGCTTAATCGCCAATTAATCCGCCGTCTTTCGCTTATATGGCGAGGGCGCAAAACCACGCGCCTGATGTGCGGCAGCTGCTGCCGCCCCCCGTCACTTGACGCCGTTTTGCAGGCGGGTCATCCTGCGCGACGTTCTCGTCAGTCTCGTCCGTGCCCATGGCACCCCAGCCCCGCTTTTTCGGAGCCGGAGTACGAGCAGTGCTCTGAGGCGCAGGAGGAGCACGGCTGCCCTTCGCGCCCCTCTTCGCGCCCCCTTCGCGCCACCACATCCGCCTTTCTTCCCAACGGGAGGGGCGGGAACGGCACCATCGTTGTTGTTGCCATCCCCGTCATTTTCGTCTGCAGGAGGAGGAGGAGGGAGGGCACCGCCGTTAGCACCTGCCTCGTTGTCGTCCACAGGAGGAGGAGGAGGAGGGATGGCACCGCCGTTAGCACCTGCCTCGTTGTCGTCCGCAGGAGGAGGAGGAGGGATGGCGCTACCATTAACACCTGCCTTGTTTTTGTCCGCAGGAGGAGGAGGAGGGATGGCGCCGCCGTTAGCACCTGCCTCGCTCTGGTTCTTCGACCGGTCATGACTACCACATGGCCGCCGTGCTTCTGGATTTTCAAGAGGTGCCGGCAGTACTCGCGCATCTGCTGGTCGTCACCACTGTCCAAATTGATATGCTTGAACTGCTCACCTCCTCGTCATTGGCGTCGTCCAAAGCAACCTCAAATTCCCCTTCGGTTTGTAGCATGATTGGGGGGCAGGGCCCTTCTGTGTTCAACTCTCCGTTAGTCACGGTCTAATCGATGCCACCAACAAATACATACCTGTCCCAGTACTTTGGCCAGCAAGGCCCCGCAAGACCTCCCTCAGCGCCACAGCATCCGCTGCGTCCACGTCAATGTCGGGTAACAGTCTGTCGTCTGTGTCTGGCTTCGCCGCCGGTCCGCTCGTTATGAACACCATCAGCGATGCGACATCATAGGATAAATGCGACTTACGTTGCAGAATTTTCTTCGCCCACCGGCAGAATGCCGTCTTGTTCTCATGCGACGGTTTGAAAGCCTCTGTCGAATTGCCCGGTCCCACATTAGCACTACACGCATTGATCAGTCAGCATTGGGTTAGTGACAACGGGATGATATGTACAAGAATCTCTTCACGTCTCGGGTAAACGCGCGCCTCACAAAAAATGCGGTGTTGCCCATTTGCCCCCAGCCGTTGCTGATGTGGTCCTTCAGCAGCTTGAAAATCTTGTTGCCGGCGTCTGCTTGGTTCCTGCGCAAAAAATCAGTATTCTTTCCACGTAATAATCTGCCGATAGACTTACGCTGCTATATGTTCCGCGCTTGGTCCAGCGGCGACGTCCGTGTTCTTGCCACCTGCCAGCGCCGCCATCTCCGCCTTCTCATCGGCGCTTGCATTCGCCCACTTCTCGTGCGGAATCTCACTGAACGTCTTTAGAAACTTGCCATCCCGCAGTGTGCGCAGCTCCCCAACGAGCTTTGCATTGACTGTCTCGGTGATTTCCTTCTGGTATCATTGGCAAAACTCTTCGAGAGCCGAAGTGACTGCTGGTGCTTTCAGCTTCGTGCTCATAGTCGCCTTGACCTGCGGGGCTGATGCCAGTGAAGTCGTGTTCGATTTCATGTTCATAGTCTCGACCTGGGGGTTAGGTGCGGGTGAAGTCGTGTTCGATTTCACATTCGTAGTCTCGACCAGGGGACCCGGTACAGGTGTGGACACGTTCTGCCCTTTGGCTGTCGACTTGGCATTTCTGAGTGTGATATACAGTGTCTGGCGGGAGGTTGAGTGATCAGGTATTATGAATGCCACTTGACGATAGAACACTGACCTCTTTGAACGCACCCAGATTGTAGCCCTTTGCTTCAATCTTCAGGTCGGCCGCAATTTGATCGAACAAATCCTATTTGATGTAGTCGATGAGGGGGACCTTGTAGGTGGGGTCGTTAGCCTTCGCAACATACAGTGGCAGCAGCGTCGAAATGGTGTACGCGTAAACAGGGTCTTTGTCGAGGGCGCCGCCATCAACTCAGCCACCTTCATCTTCTTGTAGATGGTGCTTCCGGGCGGAGTGGCAGCGTCTGTCGAAGCCATGAAAAATTCTTAAGATGGTCGAGATGGTAGTGGAAGCGAGTAAGGCAGTAAGGTGAAGATGTATACAATATGGTACAATATGAGCCACCGACAATTTGAAGTCACAGCCCATGGCACCGTGCGTCGCTTCGAAATTGGTCAGAATTGGAATTACTATTTCCGGCCACAATGCGCTCCCAATGGCGCCGTCCGGCAGCTCCTCCACGGTCAGTATCCACGAGGAGCGTCCTTGATTTAGCAACCAAGGCCATAGCACGACCGATGCAATTCCGAGCCGATAGGTTCCTGAAGGTCGTGGGGGCCATTGTGTGGTCGGGACAGCCGGAGTGCTACAAAAGCAACTCCGCGAGTGCTACACAAGCAACTCCACGAGTGCTACACAAGCAACTCACATTGAGAAGACGAGAGGAGGATGAGGAGGAGGTAAGAGGAAACAGTAGTCACTTGTCACGGTCACTCGCTGCTGTTAAAAACACGCACACGTGCCAGAAATTGGTGGAAGTAAAGATCGTGTTTTTAAATTTGTTCAGGCGAATTCTGTAGCATAAGCTTTGAGAGGCAACCAACATTATGAGGACTCGTCAGACTTTAACATGCGTGAAAATTTTAACCTCAAGGACTGCCTCCACTTATTGTCCCGCAATTGCTTTGAAGGATATCGTCCATGTTAGTCCATCCAGATTACTTTAGTAGGGTGTTTCTTCAAAGCCTGGGTTAGAAATGAAATCTCAGTTTTAGCATTTTCTCACTATATTCTACGCACGCCGTTTATCACCAATTCATCGTCGTGCTGAATACACCAACCTTCTCTAAAGCACTCGCATATCGTGTTCATCTCTCGAATTCCTCCCAACCCTCCTGTGTTGTCAACATACTGGTAAGTCATCCCTACTTTCTTTGTTCCTCCCGACTCGACTCCGGCGACCTGGCACTTCTGCCACAGGTGACGTTTGTGGTCCCTGCCGACTCGACTTGATTCCTCGACTTTGCCAATCGCTCTTCCTTCTAGGTAAGTTCCTTCTACTTGACTCTCAAAAACCTCAACTTATCTTTTCCCTCCCGATTTCGTTCTTCCTACTTGAATCTCAAACCACCACCAAGTTACTTTTTCCTCCCGACTTTGTTCCTTGCTGCTTGATTGTGCCCGACTCGACTCTATGACTTTGCTCTTACCTCCAGCCCAGGTAAGTTTTTCCTGGCAGTATCACCCAGAGTTCCGACTTTCCAGCTCACCCACACTCCGTGACTTCTCTCTGGCTTCCAGCGCCGACGTCCCGCGCTCACCCACACTCCATGAGTTCTCTCTTGCTTCCAGCACTGATGTCCCCCCTCACCCTCACTCCGCGACTCCGCTCTTCCCTCCAGCACAGTAACGGTTTGAGATCCCTACATCTCAAACAGTTTTCACTCACCTATCTCCTCACATCAGTAAAATTACATGTTTCTCTTTGAGGTCTTTGAGGTCTTTGCAGAGTTCTCAAAATCCTCCAAAGTCCTCAAAGACCTGCCGGGGTCCAGAGATCTCAGATCTCTGGAAAGAAGGTTCAACTAACTCTACAGAGACCTCGCATCTTTGCCAAGTTCTCAAAGACCGTTGAGTTCTCTGCAAGGTTCTCATCGAACTGGGCACAGTTCTGCTTAAAGACCTCAAATAGACCTCAAACCAGTTCAGAAAGCGCAGTAAATAACAAATATATTCATGTCAATACATATACTATTGATAACGAAGCCGACGAGATAAAACCGAGCACCTTACGCCTCGAAGCTAGTAGGGATTACAGACCAGGTTTGAGCACAACAACCAGAAAAAAGAGATCGCGACAGCTTCAAACGACCTTGGCGATGCTTGATATGGGGAGGCCTGCAAATGGAATAGATTGTTTGGTGATTGTTGCGAGAGGGAAAACCGAGGCTAAGGCTTGATTACAGATGACAGGAGGTTGCGACGACAGGGCAAGTTTGAAGGATTAAGGTGCGCCAGAAGCGATGAAAGAAAGGTATCATGGTGCAGATGGAGGCACGAGGGCACGACGACAAGGAGATGAGTTATACCAGCATTGAGATAGCGTAGATGCTTGCGGCTTGTTGCTTGATGGGTCACCAACGGCTTTGTGAGGAAGGGAGCCTTTCAATTTGCCCCTCGCCGCGTGCGGCACGTTGGAGAGACCGTCGGGGACGTCAGCAGTTTGAAGTCCGGTGTGTATCCAGCGTGACATGAGAGGCGTGGCAGAGTTTGGCTGATGTAGCTGGAAGCGCATGCGGCAGATGGTTTGGAAGAGGCCCCAGTAGGATGACTGAGCAGTGACGTGGCACTGTGGCAGCGCGGAGTCGAAGTGACCGTGTCAGGCAGGGATAGACTGAAGGAGCTGCGGTAGGCCTGACTATGCCGTATGTTTGGAAGGAAATTGTTTACAAGCGGCGGCTGCAGTGAAGACAAGAGAGCAAGTGGGTGGGGGAAAAAGGAAGAAGAAAGAGATGTCGTACGATGTGAAATTCACGGAATCTATGGTCGTGTTTGGCTAATTTCAATTCGGGTACGTTGTCAAGAAATTCCAAACTTGTTGAGACCATCCTCAAAGGCCTTGGAAATGGGTTGAAGCAAATCAGCAAGCACACCGCGATCCTGGCCAGGACTAGTACCTCCAAATTTGTTCCAAATATAGCAATCAATCTTACATAGATCTCGCCGTATCAAAGTTCGCGAAAGACCTTCCTCAAAGACCAAAGACTTTCCCTCAGAGACCAAAGACCTCAAAGAGAAACATGTAGTTTTACTGATGCAGATGCTGTGGCAAAAATCCCATGCAGTGGCCGATATGCCTGACGACAAACAGCAGAAGATCCTCGCCCAAATGTAATCGTTTTACGAGCTACATGCCTTTGTCCTCTAATGTTTTTCAGTTGTTGACTCCCCCGTCCGAACACGTGCGACACATTGCTGAATCTGCGTCCCTATCTCAAGCAACCCGGACACGTCTACGTCCACATCCAGCTGAACAAGGAAGTCCTCGAAAACACCCCGACCATCCCCAACGATGAGGAGCCCGACTACCTTGACATTAAAGTCGGCGAAGCCATTGACATGGACGTTTGACATACCACATACGCCAAATGCGACAGCGAGGAAATACTCTGGTGCTTCTACTATCAGACTGACCATGCAAAACTCATCGGTAAGTCCCAATTTACTCACCTGCAGTGCAGCCTCCCATTTAATTCAGAGCGGCTCACCCACCTGACCCTGGCCTACATTGGCGCTAAACGTGTTCCGTATCCCTGTCACAGCTGCCTCGCGAACATTTTTCGGAGCGGTGCGGAGCCCTGGAGTTCATCACAACAACAATTGGGTATTGGATTCACCATATCAGAGAAGTACCTGTACACCATCCCATGTATGATGAATAAGTGCTTGTAGTAAAACAAAACGCACTTGGGTCTCGCATTAGTTCTTTGAGAGTTCCCGAGCATTAGATTCGATCCTGCAACTCGATTTTATGTACAGTACTACGGTTACAATCAGCCCAACACACAATGTCTTCAAAAAGATAACTCACCCTCGTGCCAACTCCCAATCCGACGGACGGCACATTTTGTCGCTCACTTGAATCAAGAAACGCGGTCAGTCTCTCAATTTCGCAACACAAGATATTCGAGTTACTGAACTTAGCAGCACTCAACCCAATTAATGCCAGACTCAGCATTTGTTCAAGTCCAGTGTATCAGCACTGCGAATGTTCCTTCAACCACCAACAGTTAGCAAACTACCGGAAGTTAATTCAATCTAGGAAGTGCACCACTAATTGGCCGCCAGTTCAGTTTCACAGAAAAACACAGACAAGCATTCAATGATTCCCAGGTTATCCAATGAAACAAGAGCATGTTTGACCCAGTCTAAGGCAGTCAATTAATCTTCACAGCCAGTATTGTCTCCAGCACCGGAACTCTGAAGATTGAGGAGGGGATCTATCATCGTGGTTGCTGCTCTGCCGGGGTCAATTGTATTCACATTAGGAGTGCTACAAAAGCAACTCTGGGGGTGAATGAGTGCCACAGAGGCAACTCGCGTCAGGCGAGGTGAGAGTGTGGAAGTAAAGTGTTGGCGATCACTTGACGGTGATCACATAACGATCATATGTCATTACATCGGACACATTTATTTACATTATTACGCGTCTGCATGTTCACTCACTCAAGAACTTCTTAATGAATATTCCCTAGATATGCAGTAGAATTGTCAGGGGAACCGCCCGTCCGTCCGTCCGTCCGTCCGGCTCCGGCCCATCGCACTGCCCCACTGCCTCGTTCGATCCTTTGTCCAACGCCCCTCCCGCGTCCGGCCTTCTGTCCAAAACCCCAGGCTGCACCTTCGTCCGGAACATCGTCCCCCGTCCCTCCGGACTCCGTTGCCCTCCGTTCCCCTTCGTCCGGTCGCTCGCACTGGAACGTGCTATGCGATCAGGCTCGGGACCACTGCCGATCACTTCGGACACGTGCTACTGGCTAGTACCTATAAAAACCTCGCCTAGTGTGGGAATCCCTGTCCTTTCTTCTCTTCGGATTCTCCTGCTAGGTGTGTATTCTAGAACCCTGTATTTAGTACTGTGAATTGAGTTCTCTTTGGATTCTCCCGCTAGTTCCCGCGCTCCCGCGCCAAGCTGAGGTTGCCCTTACAAGAATCACATAACTCATAAGAAACATTTAATAGGACTACCTTGGACAGTACACGACATATTTTTAAGATGAGAAGACTGTGCTATGCCTTACTTAGAATGGGACTTCTTCATTGATGCACAGCCAACCAGGATCTTGGGCACCCTGATGTGACGGAGAGCGTCCTGCAGCGGGGGGAGGGTTGTGATAGGAGCTAAAGCCAGAAGAGTGAGTTTGGGGCAAGAGTCGAGTCAGCAAATAGAACAACTCACCTGGGGGCGAGGGCTGTGGCATGCGGAAGTCAACCAGGCTTGTGTTGCGAAATTCCTTCTGCAATGCAAGCACTTTATCCATTTGGCGAGTGATCATCTCCAGGTCCTCGTTGTAAAAGCCGTATAATTCACCGTTGCTGATCCCCTCTTGCTTAAGTTTCCACAGGTCATCCCAGGCTAGCCCATGACACCTCAGAAGGCGGTGGAGATCCTCACAAACTTTGGCCCGCGTCTTGGGGCGGCAAATGTGTTGGCAGCCAGGTGGGGTCTCCTTCAGTGCAGGAACTACAGTAGAAAATAGGTGATCATATTGTTTACCAGCGGGACGTAAAATCATTACACACCGTTATGAAGTTGACAGCCCATCGGAACATCCTGGCGGGCCGGGCGCTGCTTTGGTGGGATCACGCTTTGGAGAACAATGCACAAATTCTGTGCCACCACAAACAAAAGGTGTGTCTATCATTTTTGCTTCAGATGATTCATCTAATGTCTTCCTCTTCCCCGAGATCCTCGCAAACGAACACAGGGGCATCCAGTTCCCGCACAACTCAAAAAACCATCAGTCAGCGCGCCTGCACTCATCTGTCAGATACCCAATGCAGACGTCTAGCTGCATTGGCACAGCTTCCCGACTTGCCTTTGTTTTCCCCACCCAAATGTGTGCTGCCGCTGAAACGTGTGCCGGCGGTCTATGGGTGAAATCCACTAAAATGGAAATCCGACGGGCTGAATGCAATAAAGAAGTGCGCTCTAGTTCAGGATTCACAAATCCAGAAACCAACACAAATACCTAAAACAACAACCAACCAAACTTCACTAGCAATTCCGGATGCAATCCCAGAGAGTACGACTGAGTACAGGTCTTATACACGGGAACAGTTGTTTAATATTTGCAGATCGCAGCAAGCAAATCTAAGGATCGTCCGCAGACAATGTTCAATTTATAGTTTTGCAACTCTGGGTCACCCACTCTAACCTTGTAAGACAGGAGCAGTGAACCAATTTGACACAAAGCACACAACAAATCCGGAACACATGTAGCACACACAGAACACGCAGGACATGTACACGTACACGCAGAATCACATAGGACACACACACGTACACGCAGAACACGCAAGGGAATATCCCGAATAAAGCTGATAGATTGATAATAACTCGAAAATACAAGCACGTCACTAAGGACAGCCTCGATGAATCAAGCCGGAGGTTCCGCCCTTCTGTACTTGACCACTAGTCTCTCTGCTTTACACTTCTGGGTAGGAGTCCGTGCCTTCTCCCTACAAGCTGCCCACCTTATGTACTGTACATCTATAAATAACCTTACAAACATAATATATTAGTCAACAATCCCTCGAGATATTGTGGTTGGATTGGATAGCCCTTCAGAAAGCCTCTTTATAGATACCCTGAACTTGTGTACAGCCCAAGAACTACCCTAGACTGTTTACCTGTCGAGGCGGAACCTGATTGAGCAGGCTCCCTATTTGTCTGATCTATTTCTGACGTGATCGAGGCCCAGACTTAACACCCAAGCGGTCCTGGTATTCTGGATTTCTTGGGCGCACTGGTTGTGTCCCTTGAAGGATTCTTGGAAATCCGGAACCTTGGGTCTTTTGCCTACAAATAGACACCCTGGTCCCCTTCATAGCTCAAGTAAGAGACCACTTCCTAAATTGGGTTTGAACTCAGTTTCCATATTAAGCCAATCAATATTTGATGGATGTATGACACCACATCCGGATCCGGCCCGCTTTGGTTCGAAAGGTTCTGGGTCATCACGTGATCGAAGGTGTCGCCTTCTTGGTACAAGCATGGACAAACAATGTCGAAACTCGTTCAAGATGCACTTGTGTTTGAGTTCAACAAATAGGCACAGAATGGATATTTTATTCCCCGATGTTCGTTTGGACTATCTGCAACCTCCTGCCCACAGTACGGCAGTAGGATCCAGAACCAGCAGCATATTAGTCAGAGGCACCCAGTATGTGCGTTTTCTGGATACTCATCCACAAGCGGTTCTGGATTTGGTTTCTAGCATGTAGTTCCAGGTCTACTGACTTGGGACTTGTCATAGACCCAGATGTGTGTGTATCCATAATGGAAATCCAGAAAACATTAATTTTCAAGTGTTGGCGAATTCACAGCTTATCACTGCCGCCCTTGGCGCCCCAGCGCAGGAGGTCCATCTTAGCGGTAGTTAGGATGGCTGTGAGTTTTCATGTGCTCACGACAGTTGGAGACTAACAGCCAATCTCCATAGAATGACCAGCGAGCGAAGAAGGCCACTTTAGCGCCTCCCGAGGGCAGCTACGTGTGGTTGGACCAGGCCAAAAACGATCTGAAGCTCGCCGATGTGCAAATCAACGCACCAACCCAATTTGAGACCTACGTGGGGAATCGCTGGAGGGCCGTAACTTGGGACACACCTATCCCAGTGGCATCTGGTTGTGCCCCACTCCTCCGTGCACAAGGGGTCACGATTATGGAAAACTGGGACATGATGCACATTGCAGGCCTTCACGCAAGAGCTGTAGATTGTGTGGGAAAAAAATGGCTTATTTTAATTCATTTAATGACTTTTGGACAATATGCTTGTAATATATGAATAATTGCTGATTAATCTAATTACTGGTGTCCTTCTGTGAATTTTTTGAGCTAGTAAGCAGACTATTGAGTATCCTTGGTGACTGGTAAATTTCTGCGATGCGTCATGTCGCGCGTGACCGGCCGTACGGACCGGCTGCCGTGTGACTTGACTTGTCTTCTCTCTCAATTCTGTCTCCTCAATCTCTCGTCCCCAGTGTCAGTTGCTTTTGTGGCACTCATTTACAACACCCCTCTGCATATAGACCACCCTGCCCCGGGTTACGAGTATTTCATACATTTCAAGAACTCGCCGATTTCAAGACCCTTGTACATCCCAAGATTTCTTCAAGACTTGCTTGAGCCTGTTACAATCTTTGATACATTCACGGCATCTACAAGAACGACTATCTTACTCATTCAACTCGACCGACCCCATGCTCAGTTGCCTAGGTGGCACTGAGGAGTTCCCTGTTATTTCCTTCAAGACTGAGCCTCAGAATGAAACGCGCTGGTCCAGCGCCCGAATCACCCTCGAAGCAAGCCCGTCGAAACCCCAATGTGGTTCGAGGCCACATTGGCTACAATCCCGACTTAGACAATGAGGTTGTGCCCTCGCAGTCGGAGTCGAGCCAAACTACAGTGGCATCGACAGCAGCAGCTGGCACTGGTTATGATAGCGACTCAGATGAGGTTCTGCCCTCGAATTCGGGAGCAGCAGCTGCTACCTCACCACGGTGATTCAATGTGTGACTGTGGGCGCGCTCTGGAGTCGCGGTGAGCTGGGACGACAGTGCCGTTCCTGATATTCCGGACACAGTGGCGACGGATACTCCTGCGCTTACTAGCTTAGTGCCACCAGTATTCGATGACCCTATGGACGATACTGCGGGCGATATTGAAGACTCCCTGGAACCGCCGCCCGAGGTTTTTGGACCTAATTTGGAGAAGCTAACTTGACACCAAGTAAGCTTCGACGCCGGATTACTTCATGACACGTTATATTAACACTTTTTTTGTGTAGGGGCAGTCCCACCGTATTTCCAAGATCTTGAATATCATGCCCGACATCCAGAGCCGCATTCTTGCAACCTTCCCGCATCCGCAGCTGGGTCACCCGTGCTGTTGTGGACAACCGGCACAATATCGTTGCGTGGACTGCTTCAATGTGCCCATGTGGTGTCGTACATGCACTGTGCGCGAGCATCGATACAATCCTTTTCACCACATCGAGTGATGGGATGGCAAGATGTTTGTGCGCGACACTGTAGCGACTACAAGACCTTTCGACAAAACCAAGTTGCTGGTGGAGGATCTATCGGACATCCACCTCCTCGTGCAAACTCATCCGCACCCCGACCCTCGCCAACCCTGCTGCCCCCACCATTGTCCCGGTGACCCGGATATCAGTCAGTTCATGATCGGGGACCACAATGGATTCCACACAACTTGGATCGAGTTCTGCCAGTGCATACGGCCGGGGGATTGCACGCAATGGCAGCAACTCGTAACGGTGCGACTGTTCCCTGCCAGCTACGAGCAACCCCAGATGGCCTTCATTTTTACAACGATGAAGCAATTCCATGTGCACACTCTAGCATCGAAGAAATCTGCATATGACTATGTCAAAGCCTTATGTCGGCTGAGCAAAAATGCAGCCCCGACGACTATTGCGGTAAGTAGATACCTTCGCAGCCTTCAGAAGCTGAAACTAAAGTGTACTAATACAGCCACCAGGACCGTTATCGAGAGCTCCTGTTTGCGTGCGGTATCAACAAAATTGTGCCTCATCGGCACCCAGCATCCCTGGCGTTGCAATGTCCCGCATGCCCGGAAGTCGGTTTCAACATGAGTCACGAGGAAATGGCAAACGCAGCAGAGGAGGAAAGGTACTTACCGCAGCGCTTTGTTGTTTCGTTTCTGATCCTGAGTCCTAATTGCAGGCACAAATACACGCTGTTCCTGTTGGGCGACGGGAATTTCAAGGTTCAGCACAAAAAGAAATGAGAGGACCCCAACGACTTCACCCTCAATGATGGGAACACATATTTTCCACCCAACAAGGAGTTCAAGGCATATGGTGAACTTATCAAAAAAGAGAAACAGAAGGAGGTAGGATTGTGATTCTGGAAGACGCTCAGAGGCTGACTCAATCTCGAAATAAACAACTTCAGGAGTGTGACCACCTAAACGCTGCTCAGATGCAAAAAATTCCAAAATTCAAGAACGCCGTCATCACTGGTGTAGTCGCAGTGCAATGCGCCAGCCACGGATTTTACATGCCTCAAGGCATGGTCGATCTGATCAAAGGCAAAGGGAAATTTGCAGGTGGGATTCATGATATTCGTTTACTCAAGCCATTGCAGGTACGGATATACTGACTTTGCTCTGGCATATGCACTGGCTGAGGCGGAACTCCAACGGTGGATTTATGTGGGATACGATATCTGGTGCCAGTATGGGGTCCGCCTGCTCGCGCGATTTGAGGGGTGGTTCCCATCCATGAAGGGAGTTGTCGAGAAGCTGACGGGCGCTATCAATAAGCTGCATATCCTTTCCCACAAAGAGCTCTGCCAGATCATCCACAACCTCAACTGGCTTCTGCTCATCAGAATGGTGTCTATGGAGATGATCGAGCCTGGGTGGGCTGAGCACAACCTGACAGCCGGGAGTACACGGGAGATGAACGACAGGCACAGGCACAATGTTATCGATGGTGCATCAGACCATTGGAACTGGAAGAAGATGATCAAGCTATGTACATAGCCCACTAATTTCCTGAACATGCAAGACCTCACTGACATGGAGTGCAGCCGAAGCACTGACGCGGCTTTACAGGACCGCAAAGTTTGAGCAGCGCACCAGGACAGCATCTTTTGAGGCACTCGACAAGTTTCAGAAGAATCGGCACCCGGAGGCCGTTGCGACATGGAAAACTCAGGATGAAAATCCACGACGGGATAACAATGGTGTTTGGCAGAGCGTTTTTCAGCTGAATATGAAATCTGGTAAATCTTTGTGTGTGTTGTGGGAAGGCGGGGGGGGGGGGCTTACCAACCACTCACTGCATTCAGAGGCTTGGTAGGCAGACGTCTGTCTACCACGGGTAGTCAGAGCGCGGCAGACCCGAGGTCGGCAGAGCCTCTGGAGCTTAGTCGACCTGGGCCTACATCCAGAATTGGTCCAAGATCCATTTTTGTGACTCAATTATCGAGAACAAAACCTGCCGGGACCCGAACGTCGTGTGACATCAAATGCCACGATATTCTACCTTGTTTGCTCCTGTCAACTCTCGCTGGCTTTGTTTCTCAGAGGTTCCGAGCCGGCATCTTCGGTAGCATAGTAGTGCAGTGGATCCTGCATTGGATCCGTCGACCTCGCGCCAGCGTGTTGCAGAGACAAAAGAGAGAACGAGGGCCATTCCGTCTTGAGCCTTGGCACGACAGCGCTAGAGCCCAGGGTCGACGGCGCAATCACATTGTGACATTAGGTAACAGGTTTTAAACATCTGCCGTTGCCAAGGCACACGTTGAAATGAAGGCTATACCAGAGCAATATATCGGAACCAAGACCAGGACACTGCATAGAACGCGTAGTAGTACAGGATCAAGTGTGTAAGTAGTGACTGTTACCCGTCACGCCCGTCCACATTCGGACGCTGTCTGCGGTTGGAACCAACACAATAATGTCGAAAGAAAGGTAATCGAGGTCGGCGAGGGCTGTTGAAGTTGGACGAAGAGGTCGGCAGGGTCTGCCGACTTCACCGTGCCAGATGGCGCCCCACCTCGGCACACGTATGTCGGCAGACTCTGTCTCCGCGCATCACGGACCTCGCCAAATGGCGGCCAACCGCGACAGGCCGGGTCTACCCGGGCCCTGAATGCAGTGACTAGGGCCTCCAACCCATGCGGCAGCATACACGAATCTGCTGGCTAAAGAAGCGATGGCCCAACAATCAGCGAGCTCGGGTGGGGGCAGTGGGAGACCAGGGGATGTCGGTCTGATAAGCGGGGCCTTGATGGCGGAAAGAGACCAGTGCATAGTCAAATTTCATGGGGTGGCATACACTAATTAGGGTGTTTCGCGACGGCTTTTTTGAGCCTTTTTCATCGTTTTTTGACTTTGTTTTTCGAGTCTTTTATGAATGAAAAAAGCATCCAAAAAGGATCAAAAAACATCAAAAAAGCTTCAAAAAAAGGTTCGCCATGAAACCCCTTGTCGCAAAACAGCGGAGTGTCACAGTATTGGGTAATCTCGGTCACTCTGTATCTTTGCTGACCATTTCTTTGCCATCTCTGTCGCTCGGGAGCAAGCTGCAGCCATGCCTCATGTGTCCTTCCGCCAAAAACTCTTGCGTGGCGCTTACATTTTGACATTTGACCATTGGATCCGGTGATACCCGAACTGCCCGGTTAGTCTTACATCACTGCAACTTTGCCTCCTGCGTTGCAGCGGCGTGCCCAATGCCCTTCATAGAATTTTAACAGACTCAAATTATGTCAAAGAATGCCCTGAATTTTTCCTAGGCTATTTTTACCTTTAAATATCTAGCCTCATAACCCAAACAAAAAATATTTTGAAATAGATGTCCAATTGAATCAAGCAATGGGTGTTAAATTGAGTCAGAGAACACTACATTCATTGCATCTAATCAATCTTCTTCTGAATCCTCTAGACTGGGCCCCGAGTTGGACTCGAATCCGTCGCAACTGAGGTGGAGATGGCGGCAACAGTTCACACTCGGGTTTCTTGAGGAAAGTGTTGGTGCCGGCCTGTCCGTGGTCACCAATTCTGTTGGAGGTGTAGAGATTAAGATGGAATTATTTGAATAGAGAGGGCAAGAGGTCATACCCATCAAGTGTGTGGATCATCATGTCCAGGTGCATTATGCGGACTGTCCGAAGTATTCATGTCGCGCCTCGAAAGCATCCCACGCGCTAGAGGGGCCAGCATATTTTGAATTCCTGTATCATGGTTAGATTATGTGCCGAAGTAGATAATATCTTACTCTCAGCTCGCCGCAGAAAGAAATTGTACTTGGGGGTTGTTTGCATGGTCGATGTCGAGTTTATTCCATATCGTCAAAAATTTTGAAACCGTTCGCATCAGGGGGGTGGAAAGGGACATGAAAATCACATTCATTCGCAGTTATTGCTCACATTTCAACAAATCTGAGGAGAGAGATATCTTTGGAACCGCTTTCCGCATCTTTTGGCGCGCATTACATAGTCCGATACTCCACGGAAGTAGAGCCAGGCATTGCGGAAATTAGTGAAAACAATTCCAAAAAGGAACGCGGAAGGGAAAATAGGGTTAGGTCCTACAGGGAGTTTTAGACACTTTATAAACATTCCTAAGACAGAGAACTCTTCAAAATGCTACTCCAGATTTGTGGAATGCACATCCTAGACAAGGTACCTGATTTGACGCACAAGCGCCCATTTTGATGGGTCAATCCTATTGGCTCGGGGCAGCGGGCCGCTGTCGGAATCTCCCGAAATTTATAGAACTTCGAGCTCTGCGCACGTACTTGATTGAACAAGAAGTGATGCTTATGTCCTGGAGGAAGAAAGACCCCATCAGTATCCTCAGTCCAAGATTTAGGGAAATCCGACCAGACAGGAATGTTATATTCATGATTCAATATTTGTTCCCGCCGAAATATCACCCCCAAATAATTTTCCTTCCATACAGCCATCCAGCAGGCATCTAAAAATCGGAAAAAATGCTCCCAGACTATCTCTATGGAATATGAACAACATTTGTTAAAATTGTGGCACCACTCCCAAATGAAATGGAAATAGTCAGCACGGACTCAAACCACCCAAGCTTTCATTGAGTTTTCAGGCCAAACCAAAACTCAACTTGGGGATTTGGGGACTTTTTCAACAACTATGCTCTTTCGGTTGAAGAACCCCCTGTTAACACAGAAGAATCTTGTTCCAGGATGACATCGCTCCATCTTTGAGGGCCCAATATGGTGTAGTACCCCTTACCCGGGCCCGAAACCCTGAAATATGACGAAAAAGTGGTTGAATATAACATGTCCTAATTTTGAGATATGTTGTTCGGATAGTGAGTGCGATGGTAAATCTCATTTTCCCAAGCTGCCTGGGCCGAAATCGGCCCAGAATAAGCCTCGACATTATGACATAGGGATGTACTTTTTAGAACTTCCATCCAACCAGAGAGCAAAATATACACCTGAATATCATTCAGTAGGTGAACATATAATATCTGCCCAACGTCCAGGGTCCTGATATCTTTCGGCAACGAGGACTGAGCTGATTAGTTAGATTCAGTTATTTGGTCATAATAAGCCCGAATAAATGCCATGTGGCGTGCATACTTTGTCAGAGGGTGCGCAAGGGTCAGCCCCACCAAATGGCCTCAGTTGAAATGCGATTAAATGTCCAATAGGCTGTTTATTGGGTCGGAAAAGATCTTGTTAGGGGTTACATTCCCAAAATGGGGTGCGGATCAGCGTTCAATCCTGATTGATCTCTGAGATCTGGACGTATATAGTAATGTCTCACACATTTGATGGGCGCTAAATGGGCGCTAAACGGAAAGGAACAAGATATTCGTGTTCGTAGGATGTTTCCAGCATAATTTCAAGAAGAGTGTGCGTGTGCGCATGGCTATCCTTCGCGTGCCGCGTGCGGATGAGCCAGAGCACATTGCAGAAGAGAGATGAGCTGCCGCACGGGAGTCTTTGCGCAAGTATTGTGAAAAGTGTGTTGATTTGCTGAATAGCCAACTTGAGCCAGACTTGAGGATTAATTTGATTGCAGATATAGAGAATTGTTGGCCATGGACAACAGCACAGAGCTTGGATAGAAAAGAAGGAAGTGGATATTGTGAAGAAGGTTGGTTCAGAGGAGGACTAGAAGGAATTTTGTGACTGTCTTCATTGCTTGCAGCCGATCCGTAGCTACTCGTGCATGTCTCGTGTATCTTCACACTGCTGAATCGCAGTTCAGTTTCTCTCAATCGGTGTTTCCTCTTTCAATAGATCCATCAGCACAGTAGAAACACATCAACGCTCGACAGTCACAGCCTCTATCACAGCAATGCCCACGTCCAGTGCTTCACCACTAAGTGCTCCCACTTCTCTGTGGTCACGGCCTCGCCACCGCCCCGCTTCCCCATTACTTCAATCTCAAGGTGTTTCGCTGTGCATCATCGAGAGCCGATCGCCTTCTCTCGTCCCCACGTCAATTTCCTCCCTCTGCAAAAAGCAGCCAGGCATGGTCGTGGCTCACTCTCTGTCGCGGGCTCTTAGGTGGATAGAGTAAACCCCCGATGTGGACGGGGTCGTGCTCTTCGTCGCCAAGCCATTCTCGATGCGCTCGCGGTTTATCGGTCCGAACAATCAGACTCTGACGAATCCAACAATTCGGACGGCTCGCAGTGCACGGAGATCTTGAGGGGGAGCTGGACACGCGCGAGGCACGTTCTCAGTGGCATCATGCAAGCTCGGTGTCATTGGCTCTACACATTTTTTTTTTGTATTCGACCCCACGCCTTATGCACGAGCATGCTATCCCCGTCTGTACATCTCTCGCTTGTCTCGTGCTTTTTAATTTGCATCAAAATATATCTTTGTTCTTCCCCTCCTCCTCTATGTCCTCGAAGGATAAGAAGCGCAAGCGTGGTGTCTATACGCACAATCCCGATGCAGGGAATATTTCTGTCGCATCTACGGCAACCAATACGCGCGTCCGCAGAGAATTCAATGCTGCGCCGCCTCCATCACCCCAAAAAAACCGGCCATTCGACCTCTTTGACGCAGCCATGGGTTACGAACCTGACAATGAATTTGATCAGTCCGTACCCCTCCGTGAGGGCCCTGCCGCCATTAAGATTAAGATCAAGAAGGAAAAGGATGAAAATTCAGTGAGTGTTATGTCTATCCCAGGGAACGGTTATTGAAATCATGATAGACGCACCCGGTGAAGACATGGATTCCGGAGCGCAACAATTACCTTGACGGCATGATCCAACGGGAAGGGCGTGGACCGTGGTGGTCGAAGGGGTGCACAATGTGCGAAGACCCGCACCCCGTCTGGCGCTGCGAAGACTGTTTTGGGGGCCGAATGCTTTGTATGTCCTGTATAACGGAACGGCACCGGGACGAGCCCCTTCATTTATTACAGGTGAGTTTGAATTTGTGCGTCCTTAAATTTACTGAGGGAAAGCATTCATTTTAGGAATGGGAAGATGATTTCTTTCAACCTCGCACCATGGGAGATTTGGGTTTACGTTTTCAAATCGGTCATTGATACGAGGAGAGCTGCGAGTTCGTTCACTTATCACCGCCAATAAATGGATTTGTCGTGCTGGACAACAACGGCATTCACGTTGTCGACATCGACTTTTGTGGATGTCCCGAATCCCCATCTGCTGTGGCGCAGCTCCTAAACATCGGCTGGTATCCTGCGACCTT
Source organism: Mycena galopus ATCC 62051 (assembly GCA_014925785.1). NCBI lineage: Eukaryota > Fungi > Basidiomycota > Agaricomycetes > Agaricales > Mycenaceae > Mycena > Mycena galopus. The sequence goes on from WIQG01000450.1 coordinate 19,422, forward strand.
CAAAGATCCCGCAACTGCTGCGACACTGAATTTACTTCTACGTTTCCACACCTTGAATCTTGAAGCTCGGCTTCCGGCGTACAATTTTTACAACACCCTGGTTTTATTGACAAATGGCTCAGGTCTAAGAAAAATTCCTGTACGTCTAATTATAATGCCATTGCAAATGGAGCATGCTTATGGACTACGGCATGCAGAATCGTTTGCCCCAGTTCATGCATATGACCCGCGAATATCGACATCTCCAGATGTGCAAGCGGGCGGGATGCGCACACGATCCATCAGGAATCAAGGGCACTTCAGCGGGCGAACTGGTGATTCCATGTCGGGCATGTCCCCAGCCAGGAATCAATTTACCTGAGGGCTGGGAAGACGCACCACCCGAAGTTGCGTAAGTAATTCAGGGCTGCCGCAACTATACGCGCTAATACTATGAGCAGCTGGATTTATCGGTTATTGGTATCTGAAGACGCTAACTTCAAGATGAAAGGCCGTGATTGCTCGTCGAGGGAAAAAGACCCCACTCTCGGTCCGGGTTGGGCATATATGGTTGCAAGCGACACCTATCTTAAGCATTTGATCAAATACGTGGAACAGGATGAGGTATGTTTCCGTGCAATACAATATTAATTAATTGCTGATAAACGCACAGATCAGCCACTGCGTGTCGTTTGCTGCTCTTTGGTCTGCGAACAATAAACGTGCCAAGGGCTTACGCGCGTCTGGAGTGGGTTCCGTGAGCTGCTCGCGCCACGAAATGTTTCGACCCCTTGGGACAGGTGATTTGCAAAGAGGGGAAAGGTATGTCCATCATGCATTTATTTGGTTAATTCTCAATTAACAATCGTGCTACAGATACTGCAATATGGACTTTCTCTTCTTCTCCAGTCTCGTTGGGATCCTGCTTTTAACCGTGGTCGCTAGCTATGATATTGCTTGTCAGTGGTCGTGTCATTTTTGGACTCGTGCCAAGGCGATGCCAGAGGAACTGAGTCTGCCGCCTTGGCTCGAGATTATTTTCAAAGTACCGAAATTCCATCTGCCGCCACATGTCAAGAGCTGTCACGGACCTTATTCTTTCAATTATACGAAGGGCGTGGGTCGAACAGATGGGGAGGGCATCGAGAGGAACTGGTCCTGGCTGAATTGGGCGGCGAGGTCTATTTCCGTCATGGGGCCCGGCTCCCGGGAAGACACAATTGACGACTTGTGCGGTTTTTCTAATTGGAGAAAGACAGTTGGTCTCGGTGAGTCACAAAATATTAGGAAAGCAATGGAACTGACTATTTTTCTTCTCAAAAGGTAGCTCGTTGCTTCGGCGCATGGTGCTCGCCATCCCACAGGCTATGATACACAGCCGTGCATTCCATGCCTTTACGGATAGCTTGAAAATCGCGCATCAAGCCGAGTTGCACGACTGGGAGGCGACTATCCGAGCATGGGAGCGCGACCCATTGGGCGCTGAAACCAACCCCTTTGAGTATCCGGAGATAGAAGGTGAGCGTGTATGCGCTTCGCATAGGGTTGAGAGGCTGATTGATATGCGCACCAGCGGAGACAATGGCCGATGTGATGAAGAGAATTTCGCAAGAAGACCACGCCAGGGTGAGCATGAACGGCGCTGCGGCACTCCAAGTGAAGCCCGCCGCGTTCCTGATGGCGGGAATGGAGATAGAACAAACTCAGTGCGTTGCCAATTGAATTGGGATGATCGGTTGTCATTTTTGATCATTCTCAGAATGACAGTCGCATTGGAGGCTAAGCACCGAAACAGGACCACAATCCAAGCCACGGATCTGCAACGCAAGAGAACTCTACTATTAGGAAAAATATCTGCCCTCCATGACATTCAAGACACATACATGCCTGGACTCAGCCAGTGGATTGCTCTCCAGAACCCCCCACTCCCAGTTGCGGATCATTCAAAACCAGAAATGATCAAGATCTTTCTGCCATCTTCGCTACCGATTGACGCGCGTGAGACCGTCTGTCTCCCCGGCCTAATCAAAAACGAGGAAGACCTTCGGCAGGCGCAGGCGAACGAGGGTTTACGCGATCTGCGTAGTGGTCTGAGGACCCGGACCTTCGCCCACCAGTTCAAGCGCAGAAACCTAAGTGGGCAGGGAGCCTACACTAAAAGCCAAAGCTTGTTGAATGGTATCGAGGACAGGATTCGGGACGCTAGCGCGCGGTATCGGGCTGCACGGGAGGGATTATTACGGCTGCGCGGGACAGGCACATGGGAAACTATGCTTCGAGAGCTCCAGAAAGCGGACATCCGAGGGATTAATGAGCGTGCGATGAATGATCAAGAAAAAGAAGACAACAGGAAGGCACGTGTTTTGGCGGGGCTAACAGGTGACGGGTCGGAAGACGTTGATGAATACGGCGAGCCAGTGGAGCTCACGGTGCTCTTCAATCTGGAAACAGGGGAGGGACGCCGACTACTCTCGTGGATTTGGTATGCTGCGACATCCAGCGAGGAGGTGGGAACAGATGGCAGTGTTCTCCCTTAAGGCCTTATTAAGGGTAGCGGTTTTAATTAAGGCCTTAGGGCTTAATAAGGGCTTAATGTTAAGCCCAAATTAAGGGTTAAGATAAAATTTCCCACCCCCAATCCAACAGCCATAACCTGAGGTTTATGACACAAAAAGGTTGCTAAATACATTGTCCACAGTGAGATACACAATTCTTTCCGAATAAGGGCATTTTAGACTGCATTTTGTGCCTCTTTTGAGCTGGTTGGCCATCATTGTTGACTTGGTGTATCAGAGTATTGCCAGTGCCTTGCCAAAAAAATGCAGAGGGGATCTATGAACTGTTTGCATGGGTAATTCACAGCTTTTCCACCACTCATCACCCTGTTTTGTTTGCTTGGAGCACCGAAATATCATGTGACTGGCCTTAATTAAGGCTTCAGTTCATCCAAGACTGTGCTTAAGGCCTTAACTTAAGGTCTTATTAAGGCTTAAGCAAAGTTAAGGCTTAACCCTTAGGGAGAACACTGACAGATGGTAAATTACATGCAGGTGAGTAAACATTCAACATTCAAATAATATAGACGCTAATTCTAGGCACAGATATAGGTGTTGAGTGGGCAAAGGCGCGTGGACGGGCGGACCGGTGGAGAGAAGAATTGATTTTACTGGAAGAAGAAATGCGGAGAACGGTGGAATTTTGTGCATGGAAGGCAAAGTGGTGGCGGGAGCGGCTTGATGCACGGCCAGATGTGTCACCGGAACTTGCAGAGGGATTACGTGCTTATGGCCTGGAACAGGCTGATCGCGAGGCACGATGGGCATCAACCTGGACAGAAAAATGGGGTGCCGTGCGCAGTCGGGCACACTTGGTGCTCAGGGATCATGTGGGAGATGTTGAGGACGAGGTTTTCATTCCTCTTGAGGTGGAACTGGAGGAGGATCAACGTGGTGAGTACGAATATGATGATTTTAACGAGGAGGATGGGCAGTAGTTTCCTTTTTGGATTATCGGTGGTTTAAACGGCGCACATTGTACTATAATTGGACCTGTGCATGAAAATGAACTAGATCTTGAAAATGGTTCGCTTTCTATCAGTTTTGGTTCGATCATCTTGGTAAGTGGTGGAATTCAAACCGACAGGTGTGTAGTCCGAACATCCAAAAAGACATTGAGGGAAAACAGTCAACTATTGGGCAAGATTCAGCCCCGAGTCAAAAGAACCATTGATCCTACTAGTATTGTGAAATTTAATGCACTGCAATCAATAGTGAACCAATTTTCATGGAACTTGAACGGGACACTTAGGTGACCTAATTAAGCATATTACACCAAATCTTGGGGTCAAATTAAAGGCAGGACGAGTTCAGAATGCATGCGTCAAAAGGAGTGTAACACGCGTAAAGTCCGCTTGATGCCGAACCTAAGCGAGTGAATGTGAAGAGTGATAAGATCTGATAAGATTGGCTGGTGCGACATGACGCGCTTGACATAGTGAATCCTTGACATCGGCAGTCGGACTTTGAAAATCTTAATGTGACATTTTGTGACAGTCTTAGAATCATCTGTAGATGTTGTTGCGCCTTGAATTGACCTTGGAATTTGGTGCAGTACACTTATTTAAGGAACCTAAGTGTCTGGTTCAAGCCCCATAAAAATTGGTTCATTATTGATGACAGTGCATCGAATTTTGAAATGGCTGAATCTTGCCCAATAGTTGACCGTTTGCCCTCCAATTTTTTCCAGATGTTAGCACCCCACACCTGTCGGTTTAAATTCCGCCACTTACCAAGAGTATCAGATCAAAACTGATAGAAAGCGAACCTATTTTCAAGATCTAATTTATTTTCATGCACAGGTCCAATTATAGAAATGTAGATGTTCATGGGTGTGCTGCAATGAAAATATTCAATATTGATTATCAAAATATTTATTTAAATATTTAACATGCTGTAAGGGGATATTTTGAAAGAATATTTTCAGCTTTTGACAACATCCGGGTGCGGCCAGGTGTGCCGAGAACCTGTGGCATCAATTTGATAGGCGAGAGCAGCCACTAGGTGCCACGGAAGGTGCACATTGCATTGCGTACCATGGCTCAGAATGTATTGGTCACATCTCAACGTGCATTGCTGGCCTGACCAGGACACATTGCATTGTACCTACCAGGAGAGCTCACAACAAACAGACAGTATTTATACACAAGACGTTGTACTGTAAATATAACAAGACATCACATAGCATACTCGAATACGGCCAAGTCCGTATTAAGCGCGTCAGGTCGCATCGACCTAACACTCTCCCCCATAACGGCTTTGCCGTTCTCTTCTTCCAAGATGCTTCAACCAATGTGTGATCCTGTGAAGACACTCGAGAATAGACGCAAGAAGGTGAGTTTCGCGGACTTCGTGACGGCATATAATGGTGTGAGGCAACAACATGACGATGGCAACCCGACGTTCATTGTTCAAGGATAAGGTGCTGGATGTGCGAACTGCCCAAATCCCTGGAAGAGTTGGTCGTCTGTCAATGGAGCGTATGCGAATGGTTCGGGCTGTGGATTGGACGATGCGGTTGCGAGGTACATGGAGTTATGACCTGACGGCACATGATTGTTGATGGCGAGATTTGGGAACGCTGAGGCTGGGTGAATGGGAGTGGACAGCGGTAGCGTGCCGGGGTGCGTGTGGGATGGATAATGGACCTGGCTATATGCCGCTGGTGGTTGTCCGGTCCAATTCATGGTCGCTGCCGCATGTCCCATCGATGCCGTGGACGGATTAATGAACGTATGGGTAGGTCCAGTCCCGAACAGCGCCGCGGATGGCGTTGTAACCGTCTGCGAGAACGCATCGCCGCGTCCCTGAGGTGGTGTGGGCACGTGGATGCTAGCGCTCAGTCCCGCGGGCGCTCCCCCACGACCGCATACAAATCCTCGCGCATATCCTCCTCGGTCTCGTCTTTGGTCACCGTGAAGTCCGTGCTGATCTCCTGGGAATCCTCCTCTGAATCCGCCGCGACGCACTGGCCGAGCCGCTACAGGAATCGCTGCGGGCTCAAGACGCGGCACCGATACCCATCGAACTTGTTCACCCTCGTAACCTCCGCACGGTAGATCGGCCATGAGCGCACCCTTTTCGTGGATCAGGTTGAACCGCGGTTGCGGCCACAGCACCAGTGGCGTGCATGCAATAACTTCGCTAGCCTTGGTGGCTATCGGCAGCGGTACTCCTCCTGCGTCTTTTGCTGCCTGCTCGCTCCCGTGAAGCAGCCGAGTAACATCTTCGTGGTCCCATCCTGGGCGTATATTGTCAACGAGCTCCGCAAGATATTGCCGACTGTAAGGGTAAAGATCGTCTACTTGCGCGGGTGTGATTCCCATCGCCGCGAGTTGCTTTGCCGTCTCCACCTCCGTGGACGGCCCATCCTCTTCTCGCACCCATCTACGAAGTCGTGGTGTCTAGGCGATAGTGAGCATCTCACTTCGTATCAGTCTTTTATAATGACCCGGAAACGCCACAATATTGAGCAGCGCTGTCGTAACTGCAACGGCATGCATTAATTCCTCTGCCGCCGGCGCCCGAGAATCCAATGGCCGCTCGGGGCCGATCGCGTCCCATAGACTAAATCCGCGCACAAGTCGTGCGTTTAACGTATGAAATTCGTCCACGAACGGGCATCCCGCAGGCGCAATTCCGCGTTGTTGTATGTACGCTGCAATTACCCAGGTCGATGCTCCGGGTTGTGGTTGATCTACTTTCCGCCAGAAGGTGAAGTTAACTTCAACAGCTTTCCCGCCAACGCTGTGCGCTGACAACACCGCCCAAAACCACCCGAGCATCCGGAACACGTTGATCGCGTGGCTTTGCACATTGGTAACCTGCTTTCTGTTATGTGCCGCTGCGCGTCCATCGTAGTACGTGCGAAACACCGCCATCGCGACACCCCAGCACTGAGTGGTGTGGATCCACTTGTGAGCTGCATCGAAATCCGCCACATTTGTAAATTCGAGATCTCGGTTCAGCTTCCATGTCCCCATGGGAGGTGGCTGCGTAAATATCGCAAACATGGGGTCGGTAAGAATTCGTTGAGTTAATGTGGGGACGTTGTCCCAGGTGCATTTAAACGGCGCTTCAGGTTTCCGTGACCCTACTTCTGTCATCGCGACGTCCTCGTTCGTCCCTTGGTTACCGTGTTCGGCCTGTACACTCGCACGCTCGTCCGTCCCTTGAGTACCGCGTTCGGCCTGTACCATCGCGCGTGGTCCTCATGGAATGGATATGTCCCGACTACTGTTCATCTCGGAGCCATTGGTTCCGCTGGCGGCCTTTTTCCGCGACCGGTAGTCGTCTGTTCGTTCATTTCGGGATATTTCGCATTGCAGCTCGTCCTTGACATCGGCCAGCTCGTCGCGGCATTCCGCGAGTCTATCAGCATAATCGTCTGCGCTTCGCCGCTCTCTTGCTGCCTCGTCCTTGGCGACGGCTACCTCCGCTTGCAACTCCCCCATTCTCGTGTACAACTCCTTGACTTCATCGTGCGCTGCAGCGAGCATCGTCTGCGTCATCTCGAGTCCTCCACGCACATACGCTGCGTCGGCGTCCCCATGCTTACTCGCCACCGTGATATCCCGCAGCTCTAGTCCCGCCTCCAGCGCCTGGTCCTTGGCCCGGCGAGATGCCTGCAGATGCACGACATACCTTTGGCATATTTCGCATTTCGCCATTTCGCCTTCTTCGTCGTCGTTCTCCGAATCGGAGTCGGGGGGATTATTCGCAGTCTGTTCACATATACACGCGCCCAACTCCTCGTGGACGCGCCATCCTCCCAGCCGGGCGCGCTCTCGTAACTGCATCTCGCGGCTCATCATACTCTCTCCCCCACACAGAGCCCCACCGCTCTGCTGTGCCACGGTCTTGCCGCTCCCTGCATCCTCTATATCACTCCCCAAATCTTTCCGAAACTCTGGCAGCTTACTGCGTTGACCTCCTCCCGACGCCGATACACCCATCGCCTTCTTTCCGCCTAGTCCGCCTTTGGCGCCTCCCGATTCCTCGTCGATCTCCATCGCTGAATCGTTCTTTCGGCCCGTCTCGGGTCCTCTCTCAGCCATTTCTCAGATAATTCTTGGTGCAGGTAGTAGTTCGTAGTCAAGAGGCGAAAGAAATTTTTTCGCCTTTCTGCTTCCTTCCCCACGACCCCGTGTGGTTCGTCATTTACTTCCGCGGGCGCCGAATCGACCACCAATCATGCTGACTTCATTGTGGTTCCCTAGACCGCTGGTACTTTCCTGGGCAGCGATTGCCACTTGTTAACTCCATGCAACGCGAAATAATCATCCAACGCTGTGAGCAATTTCACTGCCGAAAACGATTCCCACGTCACATCTCCCAAGTTCCACTTTAGTTGGAATTCGATTTTTGTGCCCGACCACCGATGGCCCATAATATGGTCCACGGTCCATTCGTCCGTGGCCGGCGCTCCAAAGTCATACACTCCTGGCTGTGCCCTCCCCGGAAACAACCCATCGCTGCTCTCAATATACGGTCTCAACAAACTCACATGGAATCTGTTGTGCACCCTCCGCGAGGCTAGCACCTCTGGTAATTCTAGCTCATAATCTGAACACTCCGCGAATGCCTTCTGCACCCTATAAGGCCCCACAAATAATGGTAACAATTTTTTCGCCCGTCCTTTTGGCAGTGCCAAATTCTTTGTTGACAGGTATACCAGCGATCCCGGGGTTATCACCGGTTCGTCACGACGATGCTTATTTGCCTGCGTCGTTGCAAACACGCGCGCCGCAATAATTGCATCATGCGCCTCAGCCAAATTGCGCAACGCGCGTTCCGCGAACATTCGTACCCCCGGTGGAGGCTTAATATCAGTTGCAATCTCTCTCAGCATCGAGGGCATGTATCCCCCAGTAAGCTCGAATGGTGCAAAACCTGTTGCTGCGCTAATACTCGCATTAATGGCAAATTCCACCAATGGCAATTTTTCCACCCAGTCCTTTTGATCAGGGCGCACCATAGCGCGCAGCATCTGCACTACTGACCAATTCGCGCGCTCTGTAGCCCCATCGGTTTGTGGATGGAACGCTGTTGACATCAACAGCTTTGCTCCAAGTAAACGGTGGATTTCCCTCCACCATGCCGACGTGAATTTTGAGTCACGATCCGACACTATCGACCGCGGTAATCCGTGAAGTCGTACAATCTCTCGCACATACACCTCCGACAGTTCCTTCGCTTTCGTCGTCGTGTTCACGGGAATCAGATGGACCGCCGATGTCAACCGGCACATAACCACCCACAGATAATTAAATCCCATGGATTTAGGAAACGGCCCGACGAAATCCATCGATATAGATTCCCATGGCTTACTCGGAACAGGTAATGTATGCAATTTTCCTGCTGGTTTCTGTGTTGATGGCTTCGACATATTGCATGTCTTACATTCATCACAAAATTGGTGCACCTCAGCCGATATTCTCGGCCACCAATACCACCTCCGGAGATAGTCGCTCGTGTGTTGCCCCCCGTAGTGTCCTAAGCTCGCATGTGCTTGCTCAATGAGCAATCCACGCACCGACTGCTCCCCCATCATCACCTTAGGTATGCACACTACCTCATCCTTTCCACGATTTCGTGAATAAACTAACCCCTCTCTGACCGTAAATCCACGATAATCCCCCGGTTTCTCAATAATCTTCTTGAAAAACACGTCTTCCGCATATGCACCGCGAATCGCGGTTCTCAGCTCATGTTCTTCAATAGAATTAGAATAGATGAATATATCATCCAGATATATGTGAACGAATCGTCCAATAAACTCTTGAAAAACCATGGTCATAATGCGCTGAAATGTCGCGGGTGCATTGCAATCCCCGATCTGCATGGTGTGACTAATATAGGTGCCATATACTGTAGAAAACGCAGTTTTCCAAACGTCTTCCACCACAATTCGTATCTGCTCGTAAGCGTCAGACATATCAATCTTTGATCGATATTTCGCGCGAGCACAGTTCAGCCGAATCTGGTCCTGGTCCGGAAATGGAGTAACGTCTTTCTTCGTATTCGCGTTCCGTTTACGACAATCTATTGCGGTTCGCAAAAGTCCCGTTTTCTTAGGTATGCAAAGCATGGGTGCCGCCTGATCAGTCTGCACCGGTTCCCACCACCCCGCGCGAGTATATCGCTGTATCTTCTCACTCAACTGAGGCTTCATCGCGTCGGGACACCGTGGTAGGTGATAGTGATATAATAACTCCTCGTCAATGAGAGGAATTCGGTGATTCACCGCGCGCATGGGCGCCATTTTTTCGGGCACTCCCGACATTATATCCAAACTGATTTCCATCCAGCGATCCCGCAGTCGTGGTATGTCCTCTTCTGTATATTTCACACGACCCGATTCTATCTCCTGGATATGCTGGTCTGCGGCTTCCCTAAAAATCTGAGCAAGTTGCTCCTTAACATCCATGGGTAGAACCACCGGCGTCTCAGGCGTAATCGCCTCCTCAATCCTTCGATGCTTCGCTGCGAGCCGAGCTCGTTCCCGTGCTTGCTCAGCTGAATGCTTGTCCGGGAAATATCTCCGGGAAAATTCCATAATTGCTTCTGGCATTTTTATTCCTTCGTTCGTGGTTATCTCTCCCGTTTCTTCTACGAACACAGGAAATCCTGGTTCATCAGCTGGGTGTGTATCACTGCCCATATGTGCGTAGTGATCCTCTACTTCATCATCAATCTCTTCCCAGCTCACCTTCCCATCCCGAGTCGACCCGCGTTGTGACTTCGCAGGTTCTGCCACTGCGGACGGGTCAGAGGCAGGGCCTGCGGCACCTGCCTCCTGGCGTCATTGACGCGTTTCACGATCTAATCGGCGCGCTGCATTCCGGCGTTCCAGCTCAGACACTTCGTCGGTTACCGTCAACGTTGCGGATGGTACTCCAGCCACTCGAATCGTGTTATACTGGAAGTCTAGCGACATTTTATGCTTTCGCATAAATTTCGTCCCAATGATCATATCAAACTAATCAAGGTTCACGATATCCAGATATTCTTCCGACTTTATATCATCGTACTCACACATCGCAGTCACTCCATGATTTATCTTAGATCGACTACCGGCCGTGCCGAGTTGTAGCGTGATCTCAGAATGAATGGGGAACACCTTAAGCCCCGCAACCCTTGCAAAATCAGGACTACACGCCTCTGTAGTGCACCCTGAGTCAAACAACGCGAACGCGCCCATGCCGTTCACCTTGACGTATCCTGTCAGGCAGAAATTTTCTGGTTTGGTACGAGCAGGTCGTGGTCGGACCTGCTTGGATCTCTTCAAGTATACTGGCCGCTTTTTACTAGCCCGCGACCCTGCCTCTGTGGACGCATCATTTCCGGCTGCGAAATACTCCAGAACTTCGTTCGGATCCCATTGTGCCTTGAGCTTGTCTGCCATCTCCCGAGCTAGCGTATCAACCTCGTCCTCCGTTATGAACTCGTCATCCGAATAATCATCGCACACCCCATATAGCCCTATCTCCCGCATTGTCGGCATTCGCCTACACGCTTTCGACGGTTTTGGAAGAGGGCCCGGTGCCTCCCACTCATCCTCTTCAGCAAACACCGAATCAGCATCAAATCTGTCGAGATCATACAGATCATATTCCGACGTTGTTTCACTATATTCACCCACCATGCAGGTGGGCGATTCCTCATCAAAATCATAGTACGCCATGCCCTCTTCGCTATCCGATTCACTATCGTAGTCCGAGTCACTGACCTCCTGCAGTGCAGGTAAGCCTTCCTCGTCGTATTCCACGACAATTTCTCTCATTGCACCGCACCGATCATCATCCTCATAGAATGAATACTCACTGCATTCCTCCAGCGTAAAATCGGAATCCAATTCTACCTCGTCATTGTCATTCATATGTCCGAATTGCTCTGTGGCCGCTGGTCCCGCTCCCGGTGCGTTCTCCCCAGCTTCCTCGTCCTTGCTCCCTGGAGCCACCTCTTCATCCTTTTTCTGGATCACTTCTCGTCCTGCGAACATATTCGGCTCCCGCGGCTTCCGCTGAGTGCACTGATCCTTATAGTGCGGTCCGCCACAATTATAGCACGCTACCGGCGGCCTCGTTCCCGGTTGCGCCGCCTGCCGTTCGCCCCGCTGCCATTCGCAAACCGTGTCTTCTGCTGCTGCTGCGCTCCCCCATTGCGACCCCACGGGCGCGAATCTTGCGTTTGCCTCGGAATCACTCGTCTAAATGCCGGACGAGCATCTCGCCGGGGTGAATCGTTTTCCACTTTTCCAAACGACCGTCTCACCACCCTGAACATTCGGCCGTTATCGTCAACCATCCGCCCAAAGTGCTCTTTATTTCCCTGCTTCGGCACTCCTCCTGCCCCAGCCGCCATGTGCGCGCGTACCTTCGCCTGATCCTTGTACCGACCTTCCATCGTTCGGCTCCATTCCCAGGCCGCTGCCGCGTTCACTATTTGATGAATCGTGCTGTATTCAGCATTGACATCCTTCAGCAGCAGCCCTTGTACCATTGCCGCTGGCATCCTCGATACCAAGTTCGTCTTGAACGTATAGGAGTCAGGACGCTTCACCATGCGACGGGACGCCGTCATGAGCTCGTAGTACAGGCCCATGATTCCGATCTCCGGCGAGTATCTCGCCGTAAAGCAGTTATCCGTCGCCTTCTGCACGCTGGCAGTATCAATGAATCTATCAAACATACCTAGCACAAATTCTTGATATGTCCAGTTCGCCTTCATCCGATACATTCAAATCACTTGATTCTCGTACCAGTGGCGCGCTGCTCCCGACAAGTAAAATCCGTGTGTCACGATTCTGCGCTGATCATTCGACTTGCCACCCATACCGTTGAGTTGCAGCCACCTTGTCATATTAATTATATGATCATCAAATTTTTCGACGTCTGCAGCTCCGTTGTACGTCGGGGGTGCTGGAACACGCAGGTGCTTGTTCTCCTCCAAAATAGTGGCGCCATCTAATACTTTTCCCAGCGTCTCTTTGAGAAGCTTGATATAGAACCAATGAAGCGACCTCCGCCAACGCTGTATATGCTGCGACGGATTCCCGGCAACACCAGGACTCGCCTCCTTCGATTTCTTCTTGCGGCTCATATTATTGCGGCGTGAGTTCTTCTTCCTACGTTTATCATGGTCTCTATTAGATTCCTTCAGATTTTTACGGGGCGTCTTTGACAGTCCCTTCTTAGCGCGGCCGTCCTCGCTACTCTCCGACTCCTCATCTTCAGAGTCACTAGGAGAATCTCCTTCTCCTCCAGGGCCGTTCTTCGTCGACCTGCGCCCATGCCTATTACGATCATCGCCATGATCTCCCCCATCAGCAAACCCTGGGAACGGCTGTACCGTGGGTACCCCCTTACGTAGCGATCTGCAGTGGTACGTACCGCCTGTACCGTGCTGTACCTTTTCGCTGATGTACGTAGTGCTACGTAGCGCTACGTAAGAGGGTACCCACGGTACAAAAGGGCCCAAGGTTTCATCAGGAAAAACCTCCCTGATAAATTTTTGCTATTTTTCGAGAAAATTTCAGGGGCCTCCGAAAATTTCAAATTTTTTGTAATTTTCATCAACTTTCGAAAAATTCTTCGGAATATTGAGGTAATCTTCCACATTTTAGGAAGGGGGATATTATTTTTAAAGATTTTGGCAATCTTTCTGGAGTTTCTAGTGAGTTCTTGAAACTTACGAGCATGAGTTGCATCTTGTCAAATCACGGTATGACCTGCTTCCTTCATGCGTGAATTGGGTTGACTCTGGCTGCTCTGTTGCCAAGATATGTGGATGTTGGAACAACACCGAATATGACAGAGAGATTTGTGGACAGATAAGCTGCAGCGATGAGTTTGGAAGAGTAGACACCAAAAATTTACACAAGTTCGTTGCCGAGAGCTGTCGTAACGTTGCTGTAAGATCGCGGCATGTGATCCCCGGTGATCCACGTGGTGCTGGTTGGTGTCTGCATTTGGCTAAGAGACAATAAACATCAACAACTCTTCTCTTTTCCCCCCATGTCGCTGGCCGCCATTCCTTCCATCTGAAGCCTATATCTTCACTTACATTGGAGGACCTCCCTCTCTTCTCTCTTCCAAGCCTACCCCAAGCCTCTCGTGCCTCTCCCTTGACGTCGACGATGCCCGCCCCATGTCGAGGAGTGCGGGTGTAGGCAGTACGGACAGTGCGATGTGCACGAATTAGTATTTTCCTTTTCCTCCTTCGTTGTGCCGTTGCTGACCACCACCCAACAGGCGCAAAGCGACTCGTTTTTTCTGGCCCCGGTAGTCTTTTCTCTTAACGCCATTGGTACGTCTCAAAGGCGGCCGTAGAATCTCTCTGACATCGTGTAGCTGCCAAGCGTATCGTGGGCGGTATATTTCTCCTTGGTCCGCCGACCATCTAGTCCCGATAGTCTTTTCTCTTAACGCCATTGGTACGTCTCAAAGGCGGCCGTAGAACCTCTCTGACATCGTGTAGCTGCCAAGCCTATCGTGGGCGGTATATATCTCCTTGATCCGCCGACCAAGAATATGATGCGTGTGTGTTTTATGCCACGCCGTAGCCTTTATCGCGTCTGTTCTCAAATTGACAGATTGCAGCTCTACTGGTTGTCGTTGCGCACCGTCGTTGCGTACTGCCTCGAGCTTTCCGAGGAGGACCTCGCCTCCACGCGCAAGGTCCGCATGAATGCGTTCAAGATCGGTACGCGCCTCTCCCTTCTTGTCTTGCCTCTCGCCCCTTCCTTGTCTGTCTTCTCGCTTGTCATCACCCCATGTTGCCCTTGTACTGACGACACCGTATTCACAGGCGTCGACCTCGCTGCCATCGCACACACCTTCGTCGCCGTCTCCGGCTCGCCCCAAGGCCACCGTCCCCGTTATTGCCTCCGATGCGCGAGGTACCTTCATCTTCGGTCTCTTTATGGTACGGCGGGGTACGCAAATTCATTGTTGTTGCGCGCACCATCTGACTTCTTTCCATCTTCAGTCTCTTAATACTCGAGGGTACGCAAACCTATCTTTGTTGTTGCGAACACCGATATATGTTCGTTTTAGTCTCTTTGTGGTCCTGGAAGGTATGTATACCTATCTATTGTCACCACGCTGATGCATTTTGTGTTTAAGTGTGTGTTGGGAGGTACGGAAACCGATCATTGGCGTTGTGCGCACCAGCTGATGTATATCTAACCCATGTGTGCGCACCTGGTTTCGTGCTTCTCTGTATAAATAAAAGTGTATTAGATAGTGAACATGCAATCCAACCTTTTTTATTCTTACCTTTATGCACCCTGCTTGCAAATGAATATTCTCAAACTGCCCACGAAATCGTCGAAACTCGAACTAAAATTGTGCGAAAAGTTGCATAAATTTCTGACATTTTGAAATGGACTCTGATATTTCCACGAAATTTCGCGCACTCTTGAAACTGAAGCTATTTTCGCGCATTTTATGAAATTTTTATAGAAAATGCGCGAAAATTACCAGGGGGGATTTCCCTGATGTTGCTGATGCCAGGCGCTGTCTGTTCCCGACCCTCCAGACTCTCTGTCCGAGCTTGAGCTCAGGCTTGAGTCATCGGACTCCTCATCATCGGAAGGTGGCCCGTTACCGTGTCCTACTGCCGCTCGCGATGGCACGCCTGCTGCTGCTCGCACCGGTTTCGTGCCTGGCTGCAAGTAATGCGTCGCCGCCGCTCGTGGCAACGCCAATGACGGTGCCATTCCGCTCGCCATTTCGCGTTTCGGCTCCTTCCTTTCGGACGACTCGTCTGTCGGTCCGCCAAAACTATGGAACGGACTCGTTCCCTCGCCACCTATCTTTGCCGGTAACTTATTCTCGGGTGGCGCATCTTTGGCGTTCCGACGAACACCTCCTACCGTTCCTACCGAGCTTCCATGACTTGGCGCAGGGCGTACCTCAATAGGCCAGCCATCTATGTCCCAATCAATTCCTTGATCTGGGATCCCCGATTTTCCTTTCGCCACAATCTCGTCCACTCGGTATCGCTGCAAGTACACTCGGTTTTCAAAATCGTGTGTACTACGGGCCTGGGGCACGTTATGTACTGTCGATGTAATAGACATCACTGACGGCGCCTTTGGCACCGTAGCCACTGCTGGAAGTCGCGGGCGCACTGACTCGCGCTTAATCCGCTCGATCGCTTCGCGTTCCCGCTGCGCTGCAGCTTCATGTTCCGCTAGCGCTGCCTCTCTCATCGACACTTCCTGTAACATTTCCAGCTGCACCACGTCCTCGACCATTATTTCTTGCGGCGGCTCTTCCCTTCCAATTTGCTCGGCCAATCGCCGATCCACCGCTTCATCCTCGCGCTGCCACGCTGCCGCAAGTTCCTCCGTGAACATGCGGTCCTCCTCTTCACACACTCTCCGCTGCTCACGCTGTGCGTTCAGTGAATCGGTGACGTATCGTCTGAACTCGACTGCATCCTTTCGCGCATCTTGTTCCCGCTGTATCGCTTCATCAGCTAGTTGCTTCATGCGGGGGTGATTCCACCCCTCTCTCTTCTCGGGATCGGTGTCCGTAACCCCTGCAACACTACGTGCGTCGGGCGACAGATGTCTCCGTTTGTCAGCCATCCGTCCTTTAGATGGGCTTCGTGTTCTCGACCTTTCTATCCGACGAGACGATCGGACATCTGAACAACCGCGTTCGGTGTTCAACTCGCTCAGCACGTCCACCGTCACCGATATGACGACCGGTCCCGGAGACGTCTCCCGTCCATGTGCGTATGAAAGCATAGTTCGTTGCTCACCGCTCACAACCCCACCTTGAGTTCCCTCGCGTCTTCGTTGTGCAATTTCGTCCTCGTCTTCAACCTCCTCAATCCTCACTGTTGCTCGTCGGCGCCAATCGTCCGATTCAGATCCAAGAATTGCATTGCTTGTAGCGCCGCTAGCATTGTCGCCGACTGTTCTGAGAGGGGTAACCCTGCTTGCAACTAGCGACCTAGCGTCATTCTGAGTCATTCCCATGAACGGACGCCCGTGTTCGTTGACCACAATGGAATTCTCTGCGCTTGGAGTTAATGCTGGGAGTGGCGAGCTAACGGCACGATCGCCTGATCCTCGCTGCATCGCCACTGCATTGCCCTCGGGTACTAGCAGATCTCCATACCCATTGCTCTCGTCCAGCAAACTACTGCCTGCGTTCAGCCGAATTTCGGGTGGTCGTCCCATTGCTATCGATCCTTGCGAGGAAGCATCTCCTGCTGTTGCATTCCGCGCTGTCAAGTCACTGGTCGCCGCGCTAGTCTGCCTCATGCGATCTTGCTGTTCCTTCGCTTTTTCTGCTCTCTTGTCGCCGCCGCCTTCTGCTTCTTTGTGAACGTCATGGCACCCGGAAACTCAATGAGTTGTGAATAGTCTCTTTTTTCAATTGTATCAATAACGTTCGCTAGTGCGAACGCGTCTAGTCTTTTTTAAATCGCAATGCGCTATTTCGCTAATAGCGCTCTTCTATCTGCAATATGCAGGTAAAAAAAAGTGTTAGGGCTCTTGGCACTGTACACTCTTAGGAAACTCCGAAACTACCAGACAATGTTATAGATTGGCAAGATAGTAGAAGTAGTAAGAGTTAAGTGTAAAAGAGTAAAGACTAGACAACAAACAGACAGTATTTATACACAAGACGTTGTACTGTAAATATAACAAGACATCACATAGCATACTCGAATACGGCCAAGTCCGTATTAAGCGCGTCAGGTCGCATCGACCTAACAGCCAAGCTCTGAAAGCAATGGCGGCTGCAGAGCGTCGAGGTTTGCAGGCCATCCGCAACGCCCGAGCTCGTGTTGGACCGCTTCTTCCCATTGCCGACGATAATTGGGAGGATGGCGATGTTGATGAAGAACCTGACGCAGAGGAGGAAACACCTGAGCTTCACCATGAAGCTCCCACACCTTCACATCCACCCCTGCCCAGTGATATCTACCGGGTCCCTTCTCGTCCAGCTTCTATGCTTCCTACACCGGAGCAACTTCACAGCAATCCTGCGGCGTATATTCTGTATCTGCTGGTAGTCTGGTTGCACACCGTCCTACACCTGCCTTTCAGGGGCTGCGATGCAATATTACTCGTTGTTGGTTACTTGCTGCAGGCTGCGGGGACGCCTGTGCCTCATATGCTGACGACGCTACCCTCTGTAATGAATCACCTTGGAGTCGAGCCGGCATTTCAGACGCTCCCGCTGTGCCCGAACTGCTGCGAGGTCTTTCCTTCCTCAACATCCCCATCCACCAAATGCTTACGGTGCTCGATCCCTATATTTCGCATTACTGGACCTTCTCCTTTGTCTCGAACTCCGCAAATGCCTAAGCCCTGCCTCCAGTTTCCTACCAAATCTATCGAGGAGCAGCTGAAAGATATGCTGGCTGTTCCGGGCATAGAGGAGGAGATGGACTGGTGGCGCACCAAAGGTCGCACTGAAGGTGTCTTGGAAGATTTCTTCAATGGTCGTATCTCCAAGGAAATTGAAGGGCCAGATGGTCTACCTTTCTTCCGGCCAGGGGATAGCACTGGGTCTGGGCCTGATAATGAATTGAGAGTGGGCTTGACCCTCGGGGTAGACTGGTACATTTTTCTGAGCAGATCTTGAGGATAATCAGGCTGATCCTTAGTCCGTCTTTCAGGTTCTCTTACCTGCGAAGTCAAATGGCACCGTCCCATACTTCAGGACCTATATCTTTCAATGTGATTAATTTCGGTCATTTCTTCGGTAAGCTACCGCATGCTCTTGGGATCGAGTTCCCTAATAATTTGCGGACAGATATCGTACTGCCAACCTGATCCTCCGGGGCATTCTACCAGGTCCTAAGGAGCAAGACCCTGATCAGGTCCAGCGCATTATGCGGGTAATTGTGGATGAACTGCTGAGACTGTGGCGAGACGGTGTTTGGGTGCAAACCCCAAATCACCCTTTAGGGCGACTTAAGCGAATTATTCTTGTTGGTGTTATCTGCGACAAGCCTGCAGCACACAAGATGGGAGGCTTTGGCTCCCACAGCCACCAGTTTTTTTGTACTCGATGCTGGATACGCCAGCAAGACAAGGCTACTAAAGCTGCTTTCGAGAAAAACGGTAACGACCACAACATTTTTCATTCACAGATTCTGCTAATGGTGTGTAATGTTTAGGCTTTGCGCCGCGGATGGATGCTGAACATAGACGCAGGCAGGAGGAGTATCTCAAATGCTCTTCTGCCGCCGCTCGCAAAGCTTTCGTCAAGGAGCATGCTGCCCGCTTCTGCGAGCTGTCCAGACTGCCGTACTTTAATCTGTGCACTATGATCATCATCGATCCCATGCATAACCTCTTGCTCGGTATGTTGTACGCCGTTATCGTTACTTCAACTGACTTGCAAATAGGCCTGGTCAAGACCCATTTCTACAACATCTGGGTCCTCAACAAAGTCCTTCGCAAGACGAAGGAAATGAGAAGGTTTCACGCTCTTCTTGCTGATGTAAGCATTTTTTTTCTATAAAAGGCAATTGAGCACACCAATTACCGTACTATTTAGCTTCGTCTACCAGCCTTCCTGGGCCGCCTCCCTGGACTCATAAGAATACCTGCGGGTAGATCTCTCACTGCGGATCAATAGATGGTGGCTGCAGTCATTGTCTGCCCTATTTTGGTGTGTGTCGATGTTACAGTCCGTGCCAGTCTAATCAGTGTTGGTAGATCCCCCAGATCTGGTCAGAATACATGCCTTCTGATGTTGAGGCTGTACAGAACCATCGTATCAACATGCTGAAATTGTCCATCGCCGAGAAAAAGAATGCAGCTGCAGAGGCCAGAAAAGCCAAAGCTGAAGCTCAGAAACAAGCCACAGCAGCTCAAGCCCCCGCTCAGATGCCAATCGCGAGGCCTAAGCGAAATCGGCGGCCTACAGAGAGAGCTGCGGTAACTTCCCATTGAATTTCTGCTGCTCACTTTCTGACCATTGCGGGTAGCAAATGGATGTTGATCCGGACCAGTCTGGCGCCGACGCCGGTGCTATGGAGGAAGACGACGATGACAAATATCAAGAGATACCTGGGGGTCCCCGTAAACGGGGGCGGACAAGACGGGACGACGAGGATGACGAGGAAGAGGAAGAAAGAGAAGGGCGCACCCCCTCCAACCTACATCCTGATGATCCAAGCAACTTCTGCAAGCTTTCTAGTGCCATTAAACTCCTTCTAGCCCATCCCATAACTCACGCTCAAATTGATGAGTCAGAAAGACTTTTACGATCCTATTTGCCCGAGCTAATTACGGTATATTCATTTGACAAAGACACCTAGATGGTTTACTTATTACTGTTTACAGCTGTACGGCGAGGATGTTATCAAGCCAAACCACCACTACGCCACCCACACTGCCGAGGATGTCAGGAACTATGGTCCCCTGCAAGAATTCTGGACTTTTTTATTTGAGCGCATAAACAAGGTGCTGAAGAGTTATAACTCCAGTAATCACTCTGGCGGGGAGTTGGAAACATCTTTCTTCCGAGAATTTCACCGGACAGTTCAGACGTCGAGAATTGTCTGTCCTGTCTTTCCCGCTCAGATCTTCTTGCTAACTTGATATCGCTGCTAGCTGGCCCAGGCTGCGACCTTTCCTGTTCATCAGGAAACCGTAAATTGCTTGGTTGCATACAGCCAGTGCTATCTACTCCCAGTAGCTCTGGTAGCAGTGCACCGTTTGACTGGTAGTGTCTGGTAGCACCAGTAGTACTGGTAGATTTGGTAGGCAGCTTGGTAGCATTGGTAGATTTGGTATGCTGCCTTGGTAGCATTCAGTAGGGTTGTATGTTGACTGGGTAGCACTCAGTAGTCGGCTATGCAGTCCTTGGTAGCACTACATAGTACTGTATGAAATGCTCAGTTGCTCTCAGTAATGTTGTAAGGATATCTGGATATATTATTGCAGGTTTCATACTAATGTAAAATTGCGAATCTGTAATGTTCATTCTAAAGAGAAGTCAATGTAAAAATCAGCATGTCCACGTCCATCACTCGGGAGATAGTAGAAGTCCCTCACAAACATGTAGGGACTCATTAAAAATTTGTGAATGTACAGTGAATGCAAGAAACCAGGCATGCCTGCATATAGCACCCGGAAATCACCCCAGTGCCGGTGACAGCAAGCAACTGACTCAAAATTCCAACAGTCAAGCCACCATACCAATAACATACAGCTCACAATATATGAGATTGGGACAAGGAATTCACAGACCGATCAAGCTTCAAGTTGGGTTGATTGAGAAGCAACCACTTAACAGATGAGATTTAATGTGAAACCACCATCTCTAATCTCATCTGATTGACCTAGTGGAATTCAAGATGATTATTGAACTAAAGCTGACCCCAGTGCCCAGACTAGTCAATAATCATGGTATGGAGCCTCTTGACTATAATTTGATTTTGACATGTAGCATGAACTTGTTGAGACGAAGTGAGGTTAGCAAACACAGATGTCCGTCCATGTGGGTTGATGATGGAGCACATTTTCTATGGTCTCTTAGTGTAGTGGTAATTTTGTACCTCTTGAAATTTATATGTTCTGAAGAGGTTCCCCGTTCGATTCTGGCTGCGAACATTCCATTAAGCCAATACGTAGGTTGCTAGTCTCATTGTCGGAATATCACCAAGGGTGGCCCAGAAGAGTATGCAATGAAAGCCCACAGCAAGAGTGATGGAATAACCACATTATCTTTTGTTTTATTGTCTCCCAGAAACCAGTGCTCTGTAGCGCCAGTAGCTCTGGTAGCATCTGGTAGCAATTCCTACCCAGTGCTACCAGGTGCTACTGAGCTTTGTATGATAGCTACCAGGTGCTACTGAGCTTGTGTGGCAGCTACCAAGAGCTAAGTATTTGGGGACTTGCCTACCAGGCTACCACTTCTACTGAAGCTACTGAGAGCAACCTAGCAAAGTGAGATTTTCCTGATGTTGGCAGTCCTCTGCGTCTATCAACGGAGGCCATGTACCAGGCTACCGCAGATGACCGAGGAACCGTGCAGGCATTGGCGAGACAGCTGGATAAAGCCCAGGAAGACGGTAAGCTCAATTGTGTCTCATTGATTCTTCATTAAAGCTTTTGCGCAGGGGGTTTTGACTTTCAGCTCAGCCCAAAGTTCTCCCTTGGAGCTGTCGCCCCCGCAATCTTTCATCTGACACTAAGAAATCTCCAATTACACTTGCTGCATATGAATCTTCGGTCCTCTATTGCTCTTCCCACCACAGACGCTCCCTCCCTCCCTCTGTTCAAAAAAATGAAACGCTTTCCATATGTCATCATCTCGAATCGCCGTTATTTGGCCGCCGAGCATGCCAAGTCTCCTTCCGACTCCTACTTCATGGTGCGCACCCATGCCATCCCTGGCAGCTCCACTTGGGTTGGGGAACTGCGAGAAATATTTGCCGTCGATCAGCCTCAAGTAGGCATCCACTACTACGGCTTCATTAGGTGGTTTGTCCCCGTTGAGCCAAGTGTCTCTAGTGGGAGCGTTTGGGCCAACTTGTAAGCACTAATTCTCTCGTGCTAAACGGGCATGAACGCCTAATGCTACATGTAGCCCTTCACTTCGGGTAGATCTCTGGAAACCTAATACTTTCCTCGGGTCCGAAGACGAAGGCCCCGCCAGTCTTATCCAGCTTGAAGATATTCTCTGCCACGTCATACCTGCTGATGTCATCGTCAAAGAAACTTCTTGTTGGGCGACGGTGGCAGTAAAGGCTTAAGGTGAGTTTTCTTTTTCTGCTCACAATGTTTCTGAAACATGTTTTATTTGCGCCAGACGTTGTGCATGTAACTAGTACCACTTCCAATATTAATTTGATACCCCAATCATATTCAAGCTGATTCGTCATCGGCAAGAAGAGCCAAGGCTTGCGCATCAAGCTCGTTATCGGCAATGACCAAATCAAAGATACTGAAGTCGGAAGGATTAGGAAGGGCAGTATAACCATTCTCCTGCGCCCACTTGGCATTGATAGGGAGCACGACTTTTGGTTCCTTTGCCGTCTCTGGGAGGGCCCTTCTGAACGTTCTCCGGAAACCCTAGGAATCTCTGGGTTTTGGATCGGCCCGCACGACGCCTGTCCTTGCCACCTTGAGGTTGGGCGCTATTCTTTTCTGCCTCGGCTTCTCGGGACAAAGTGTCCAGAGCAGCGTATAGTCGCTCAGGCTGTTACTCCATTACGTGAGCAGTACAAATAATTCAATTCACTGCATTCCGGGGCCATATCGGCAGAAGCTCGACCGAGGCGGGTCCGCACAGGTCGGTCGAGGCTCTGTCGGCAGGGCCTGCCGAACTCCGTTGAACTGGCTAACTCAGCTGTTGAAGCTGTTTTTGGCGCGTTGAGCGGCCGGTAGGTGGCGAATTCCATGGTGAGAGCCTCTTGGCGGTTGCCACGAGCTTCAGTTACGAGAATAGTGACGTTGATGATCTAGCACGTGGTAGCTTGGCGGGGCAGCTCGCGTACAGATATCGGCTTGAAACATTCGCTAATCAATTAACTTACAGCATGTGATGTAAGATAAAGAGTCTATGGACACTATCAAACACACAGAAGGATATTAAATACAATTTTATGAAATAGGACCAGCTCGGCAGAGGGGGAATCGGTAGAGCTCTGCAAAGCTCGGTCGAGTACCCCTCGGCAGACCTTACCGAGGCGGCTCGGAAGACCTCGGCTAACATCGGCAAAGCTCGGTAGGGTCGGTCGATTCGGCCCCGGAATGCAGTGATTCTAATAGACTTACCAGATGGCTTCGCCAGGCTGGACGCCGCCTCTCAAGGGCATCGGGGTTACCGGTAGCTACTTGACGAGCTCGGAACACTGTTTCGTCAACAGCCTCAGGCTCGGATCCGCCGTCTGATGCCCAGGGAGTGTGAAGGATCGCCTCAAGGCCAGCACAGTTTTCTTCCCCGTATTTGTGCTTGAATGCCGGTATTGCTAGGCGACGCTCTGCTGTGAGCTACCTCAGGTTAGAGAAAGGTCTTGTCTTGTGGTATGTGATCCACTTACTCTCTGGCGACGGGCGTACTTCGCATTTGTGCTCCCCTTTCTGATGCGCTTTTCCTTCCCCTTCACAGTCGTCTGCGCCAGATAGTTTGTTTGAAGTGTGTGCCAATACTGTATGCAAGCTCGCTTTATGTAGGTCTTCATCGTGACATCCAGGGGACCCAGCTTCACAGGCAAGGTGCGTTGGGCCTGTCGCCATAGCCAGCTCAATACAATGGAAAAACAGGGACACTACACTTACCAATTCATTTGCCCACGCCATGTCCACCGCCGCAATGACTAAAGGCTGTGTCACGTCCGCGTTTCCCTTCCAGGTGGGATTGTGCAAGATAGTACCATTTACGTCAAGGCGGGGCGGAGCTCCCGGCTCAAGAGGCCCAGGAACATCTGACTTCGGATCCAGCATGCCAAGGAGTTGCTGCAGAATAGGGCGGACGAGTGCCTGAAAATTGGTAAGTCAAATTTCGTCTTTTTTGCAAAAAAAATTGAAATTACTGACAAACACTTGCTTGGGCGGTTTGTCCTTGGACACAGCTATGTCGGCAGCCTCGTCGATTTTGCGTGTCTCAAGTTCTGCCTGACGAGCCTCTAATTCAGCTTGGTGGGTTTCCAATTCCACAATCCGCTTCTGCAGGCTGCTGGTTAATTCTTGGAAGTAGGCTTGCAGCTGTTGCTGGAAAATGTTCTGCTGCTGCAGAACATGCTGCCTCAGAAGCACCCACTTTCATGGTGATGGCGAGTCAATTTTATTTGTGCAGGAAGATTAGCTCCTAACCTTGTCGCTTCCTGTCTCCAAGTCACGTCGCTGGTCGAACTGCTCCGCTGGTCGTTCTTGGGATTGGTCAAAAGTGGGCCCGTAGTTCTGAAAGGGTATGTGAATGGTTGACCTGTGGCGTCTTCAGAAACACTTACGGTGGTATGGTACGCAGAATCTTGAGACATCTGGCTGCCATAGTAAGTATCTGTGGCCATTAGCTACGACCGACGTCAATATTCAAGCCACGGAAATGCAAAGAACGTGTTTACGGAAGCGTGGTCCTATACGACACAAGAATTGTCAGTCGGCTTTCCTTGAAGCTAAACATTGACTGACCAATTGATTTGTTCCCGGTTTCCAGGTCGCCGCACTGAACTGGGTGTAGAGCTTCACCGCACCACATGAGGTAGGCCAAATATAAGAGAGGAAAATCTGGCTGACCTGACTCTGCATAGAATCATCGTCGGTCTGCATGATGTCTGAAGGAAATGCAATAGCAGTTCACTGTGGTATGCATGGTCTGCCTTTTATCTTCGTCATCCGATAACCAGATGCATGTGCGCTCTGCGCGCTCAGCGGAACTCTCGGGTAACCAGGGGAAATCCGCCCCTGGTAACAAAACACGGCGGTAGGGGAGGGCGGCTGGGCGGCTGGGCGGCGGGCGGGCAGGGCGGGCAGGGCGCCCTGACGGCAGCATCCATTGGTCCTATGAAATACCCAGAGGATTTTTGAATATCCAGAGTTTTTTTCAGGCAAGATTCCATCAAGGCTTGAAATAGGACGGGGGCTATTTGAAAAACTCGCAAATCTCTCCGGGGGCTATTTGATAAAAGCGCAAATCTCTTGAGGGCCTGTTAAAAAGACCCGAGAATCGCTTGCTGACTTTGAGAAAAGAAGGCCAGATATTGCAAGGATATCGCCATATTCCGAGTATTGCCAGAAGAGCCTTGTATAAATCCTGTTGAACGGCTGTTTCCCCTCCAAGATGCCAAAGCAAAGCTTGAGTGCGTAATGTGATGCTTTGAGAATGATCGGTTAAGCTGTTCTGAATGGCAAAGCAAAGGTATTGGGCCTTTGGAGTGAGCTTAGCTGAGCGAAAAACAAACTTCTTTATTATCTGGCTCAAGATTCTTTCGGGAGACGTAACGTAGCCGAACAAAAGCTAGGTTGACATTTATCCAAGGCCCGCTGGCGATTCAATGACCCATTTGGAAATCTGCCCCAACGCCTAACCAGCGATTGTTCTGAAAACGCAGTGAGTAGTAAGCGTGCAGGGCCGCAGCTGCGGTAATCCCCTCGCTCAAGACCGCTTTGACGTCGCTTGAAGCTGCGTACTTTCGCCGCCACTGCTTCACAGGCGCCGAAACTGAGTTACACGGAAACATCGGCAGCCGCTGTCGCAAATAATTACTGTTGAGCTTCCGGCACAAGAAATTCGTCCGAATGGGTGAGGCTGTGCGCAGTGCGATTTAGCGGGTCACAAGGGACTCAATCCCACTTCAATCCAAGACGCCCACGCCAGTCACACTGTGGGTCAGGGGGAGACCTAGTCTCGTTCCCGCCGTTATAGAGCGTGTCTTAGACAGAGTAGCATTCACGCGGGGATAATATATTGACAGCTGATTAATCCGGGGCAAGCGTTTTGATGAAATTTGTTGGCGGAAGACGGCTCTATAACGTCTGGTGCAATTCGTATAGGCGACGGGCGATCGTGTCACGCTGTGCTTATCGGCACTGATTATCAGTGACTGTACGTGTTTTTTTCCCTCGCACTGACAGCCCGCCCTCGACGCGTCCCTCCGCCCTTCCAGAGCTGGGCCCTCCTCATGCCTGTGCAGTCCCGGCTCGACGGTCACATTCGAGACGCTGCATCGGGCTCGTCCACGTACAAGAAGTCAAAGTCGACGTCGTCCATCGATGGCGGGAGCAAGAATGTACTGTACCAGTATTAGGGGCCGCATTATCAGTGACGTTATCATCGATTATCTATGGCTGATAAGACCGGATAAAGTGTGACAAATGTGACCAGATAAGCGATCCCATGGCTACGCTACGAACTGCACCAGATGTTAGGGTGCGCTTTCCGGTGTGTCTTTTTCATCATTTCGCTTGCCCCATCACTCTGATATTTGATTATCTTTGACACCGGCACGGCGGCGCACCCTAACATCTGGAACCGAGATTAGGGGAGACCGTGAGCGCAGATCACGAAATCGACTTGGTTTGTATAGTCGTGCTTGTCTTTGATCGCATCACCTGATAGCCGGTGGTAACCGCATTCGAAACTCGCGTCGGTGGCGCGTCACTCATTGCTTGCTCACTGCAGCGCACATATAGCATAAATTCATGTGTTATGGACAGACTACTCAGAATACTTTGAATACCTAGGGTTTCTTGAATTTTTTGGGTGTATGCCTGTCCTTTTGCGATACATCTGAACCTGTTGATACTGTTTCTGATCTTGCTCTTTTATTGGGTTGGGAGTTGAGTTGATCAATAAAATCAATGTTTTGCATCGCATTTTCCTCTCTCCGTTGCTGGGTTTGAGCTGCTGTGATTCCCAATAATCTTTCCTCAGCATCGTGACGTGCCACCAACGCGAGTTCCGAATGCAGTTGCCACCGGCTAGCAGGTGATGCGATCAAAAACAAGCACGACTATACAAACCAGGTCGATTTCGTGATCTGCGCTCACGGTCTCCCCCTGCTGTGGGTCCACATGGGTGACAGTAGGCGACGGCTTATCTGCTGTCTGTAACGGTGCGGGTTACTCCGGAGGTTGAGACGAGAGTTAAGCGAGAATAAAGCAGAGCAAGGCAAGGTACGGGTGTTGAGAAGACAGAGTACAACAGATGTGTCTACCAATTAAATCATGAGAATTGCGGAGCACAAAACAAGACGACCGCATCTGGTTAACCACTCCGGTATTGGGCGAAAGAACGGCGGATGCCCACCTTGTCGTTGTCGTCAAGACCAAATTGAGCATGGCTGCAAAAATCCAGGAGAATGTGTTGAGATAGCCAAAAGAATTTTTGATCGTCTACAACTGAAATGGAACTCAGCTGTTCCGAACGAAGACCTCTGCGATGAGCTCACGCTACTGGAAAGAGAGATACAGGAAAACAGACAGCATGACATGGGCAGCTAACTGACATTTGATCCAACATTCAGGCTGACAGATCAGACTTATGGTTACCGAATATTTGCCTCCGAAGACCGTCTCTGCCAAATTGCAATGAAATGTTTCATGCCAAGGGAATGAAGTGCTGCTAAATTCGAGGTCTACTTACATGCGAAAATCGAAACAATGGCCGAATCTCTACCTGAGATGCACTGCGTGGTCATACTCAGTTCAGGCCGAAGGACAAACAAAACTAGATGTCTCGCTACTACTGTCCTATTCATATGGCACGTGACATTTTAATTTCTCTGACAAATCTCCAAAGTCCGCTAAAATCGAGAAAAAATTATTGCAAGGGTTTTTGAAAATAAGGTGTGATGCGTGACATACGAATTGTACGAAATAGGACAGTAATTTCCTTGCCTGAGCATGTTGCCTGGCCTGCTTTCAACGTTGCTCTACTGTGTGGCCTGCTATATATAATACAGAACCTTAGCCTTGACACTGCGATCACAATTCACTCTAGCTCAACATACCTGGGCAAAGTCCTGGTTTCCGATCTTTACCAAAATAATCCACTCAACCCGAATTACAAACTTATCAAGTCTGTCATCGCTGGGCTCGGAGAGAACCGGATGAATCTCCTTCAAGAGAGTGGAATATAATCCTGCGCAATGCCCACAAAACTGGCAATCTGTTTCGACAACTTGTACTGACCTTAGGACACCACTCCTGGGATACTGCTGAATATGGATCCCAAAGTCTTTTTACCAAAGTAATCAAGTCCTTGAATAAAACCCAAGACAGGAAATGTACCATGACGCATCTAGATGACCACATCCAATGCTGCATCTCAGAAGAATTTGGGTTCCTCCCGTCTGACAGGGCATTATGGACATCAATTAGATCCACAAACATATCCTGATTAGTCCGTAATTTCCTGTGGAAATGCATTCACAACATATACCGAGTGGGTTCGTTTTGGGAACACATCCCAAACCTCGAAATCAGCGACCTGCCGAGTGATGGAATCACTCGAGCACATTCTGCTTGAATGTGATGCACCCGGTCAGCAACAAACCTGAAACCTCACTGAGAGGTTTTGGAACATAAGATTTTCCCACTGGCCAAAACTCAATAAGACCCCTGTGGGATTTTGACCTGTGTCAAGAATGAATTCTTCACTATGCTAGTTTCAACTGTAATGCAACTTATCTGGAATCTCCGAAATGACAGAGTATTTGAAACACACAGAGCAGCTTCAGATTCACAGATTCACAACCGGTGGACAGCCATAATTAATGCAGCTCTGAAACTCAACATTCTTCTCACAGACCGAATTTGGTTCAAATCTCTCGCAACTAAAAAGCAAGTGGTCCTAAATACATGGAGCGGTGTGCTCTTGGATGAGGATTCCCTGCTGGATGATTGGATGAGATCAAAGGGGGTTTTAGTGGGTACTGTCGTATTTCATTCAATTCGTAGGGCGGTTTGGGGCGTGACACCATCCTACGAATTGTACCTTTCGTAACCGAGCCCCTTTAGGGAATTTGACCTATCGGCAGCGCTCGGCAAACCTCGGCTAGCTCGGCTAAGGCCAAAAACGCCTCTGTGACGCAGTGACTTACGAAAATTTTCGTAGATTTTTGGGTGTGTGACACGTGACTCTACAAATTGAACGAAATATCACAGTATACAGCCCATAACTGAAAAAAATGGAGTAGGATAAACCAAGGCCAGAACCCCCCACAAAGGCTTGAAACCTGTGCATACTAACGGCATTTCCTCCTGGACATTTTCCCGGATTTACTGGTTAACACCCAGTTCACCCAGCAGATGCTCTTGGAATGCATTGCAGGCTGAGTTGCATTATTCAAACACTGCAAAAAAAACAAAAAACAAAAGAAAACGAACGAGATGAGTCATGACGGACGGCGCTTGTCGGCGCTTCCGAATCCGATGGGCCGAGCCGGCCCGGTCATGTCGTCACGTCGCCTCTGCCGGCTCTAGCACCTCACCTTGCCTAACCTCACCTTGCCCAACCATTACTTGTTTTAATGGTCCCATGCCGAGTAAGTCAATGCCATTCGCTTTGCTGCTTCAACTGAGTCTGAAACGAGTTACGACACCCGCGCGATGGGAAACTCAGCGCTCAAATTTCATGGCGTGTGCCTGCGGTCTCACCATTACTTGTCGTTGTACTTCCGAGGAGAACAGGCTGAACAGCTCCCTCGGAGAACACAGTTTTTTTCTTCGAAAAATTACTTGCAGTGCTGGCGCCACTTTCAAACTACGGTCTCGAGCTCAGCCTGCGATCCCTCGTTTTCGTGCGTGTATTTCTCTGTCTTATAATTTCACGTTTACTTTCCAACTTGCCACCAGGCCCTTCGGCCGTATCGACCTCGGCGTCCCGCATGCCCCAGACATGGTCCCCGCCTCGACGGCGAGTCCGCTTTTTTGTTGACGCGGCGATTGCATTTTCTGGGTGTCCCGTTTTCGCTCTTTCCTTCTGCCTCTTCGCTCTTCTTCCTGATGCCGACCCGCACGCAGACGCGCCGTCGACGCTGACCTGGACGACTCCCTACCAGTTTGACTAGGAATTCAGGCGGACTTCGAGCGCGCCGCGTGCTTCAACTGGGCAGTAATAAGGTAAAAAAGTCTCTCATTTTTCCGTTTCGTTTCTTCTCCTTTCTATACGGGGTAGGGATGCAGAGGGTGGTGCTCTCAAAGTCGTCGGCGTGGTTCCGAGCAAATGTTTCCTCCGCTTGCGCCCTCCTCGATGCCAGCACGAGGATGGACCCGTCAGATGACCGGAACTGAAGAGGGATTTTTTAAGGCTGCTGCTCACGATCATAAGAACGGGGCGGTGGAGTTACCGATACGTGCGGCGCGACGCGCGCGGGCGCATGGTGTACTTGGCGGGGTGCTGTAAGTGCTGCGTGCAATTGGCCTCTGCGAGCGGACGCGGAGACGCCACCTCTGCAGGCGTACATGCAGAGGGAAATGCGCCTTTGCTATGTATGGTGTCGGCGGAAGTTTCGCTCAAAAAGGCAATTCACGGTGCCTTGCCTCCCACTTTCGCATCTCCCTTACTGCAGCTCGCTCTCGAAAGCTTCTATCTGCGTTGTCTTGCCCCCTCGTCCCCGCACCTCACGCGCGCCCATCTCGATAGCGAGTTAATGAAGGCCGGGAGCAGGGACTGGGCAGCGGCGGCGGCGACTGCGTGCGCGAACAGACCGCTCTTGCGTGCGCTGGGCCATGAGTGCGAGCGAGACTCGCTCGAGGTTCATACCGAGTGCGCGCGTGCCTGTGCGTCTGGCGGATGTCACCCCGACAGAGAGTGGGTGTGTATTGGGATGTCGGCTCGATACGCCTGTGGGCCTTTCCGGGCTCGGACGTACTTCTCGAGCGACGAGCTTCTCGTCCTCACCACGCGTTTCTCATTGCTTGAGTTATTGATCCTTCGCTATCGCTTTCCGCAGTCAGTGCGGGTATGTGTATATCTCCCACCCCTACCATTCCACTCTCCTCCCTTCTTCTCTTGCCACGTTCTCCGTTCTCCGTCCACAGGGAACGACTGACGCTGACTCTTTTCCTGTGCAGCATCCGTGTGTGCCGATCAAGGGTGATTCGTCGTAACGGAGCAGGACGATACTCGAGCCTTACGGTCCGGACTGGAGCAAGATGGGCGGGCAGGCAGAAGTGACTTGCGCTTATCGATTGGGAGGCGTGTTTTCACGCCCTCCTTTCCCGCTTCCCCAATTTCCATTTTTCCTCCTACGATTTGCTCAAAAAGGCAAATCGTGGCTGTGTTCCATTTCTCTGTCCGCTGCTAATGGTGGCGACCTCTTGCTGCTCTCGCTCAATCTTCCCAAGGCTAGTTCCGCGGATTCACGCCCGTGCGATCCCCTTGTTTTACTGCTCATGGTTTCGTTGTCTCAGATTCAGAGAGGTAGCGATGACAGGGATCGCTTGCGTGTCGATGTCTGCATTTCGAGGGATGACGCGTCGGGGAACGAGTTGCTTGTGCGCAGCAGGACAGGATGAACCAGGACGGGAAGAGGGGCCGTGTGCAAACCAGTGCGGGCGCGAAGGCGCATACCGGGATGCAGGCGCCCGTTGTGCTGTCCGATGGAGACCCACGGCACGTAGCGCGAGGTGGGGACATATATTGCGGCTTCGGGCTCTACACCCGCACAAGCCGATTAATTTCAAGCAGGCGTACTTGGCTATGGGCTTTCCTCTTCATTGTGCGCGTCTTGGCCAACGGCGAATGTGCCCGGATGGGCGGTGTGGGCTCATACGAATCTTAATTCGACTCGGGATGGATAGGCTCTCGCACATAGTGGTTGGCGATGTTCTTTTTGGTGTTCTGGCTACGAGCCAGAAGCTGCGTCAACGTTATGGCCTTCGCTCTCCGTCTTCCATTCATTTTCTTCTTCGCTCTGCTCTACCTTGCTGAGTACTGCTTTTACAGAGCAACATCTATAACAGTATTTTGATCATGGTTATGTGGTATCATACTGTCTGTGCAATCCAATTCCGTGGCATACTCTATTCGTTGGTGACAGATTTACTGCCTTCTCTAGCAAATCCATGGCTGGGGGCCCTGCCCTGAACTTCGCTCTGAATTGACTATCGCTAGTAAGCGTGCAGGGCCGTTGAATTCAATCCGGTCGCATGCTGCGCAGCTGCGGTAATCCCCTCGCTCAAGACCGCTTTGACGTCGCTTGAAGCTGCGTACTTGTATATTCTCGATCGCCGCCACTGCTTCACAGGCACTGAAACTGAGTTACCGGAACGCTGGAAACCACTGTGACAAATAATTACTGTAGAGCTCTCCGCACAAGAAATCTGTCCAAAATGGGTGAGCCTGTGATTTAGCTTGGATTTAGCGCGGTCAGGTCACAAGGCATTCCGATCTCACGTCAATCCCACGGCAGTCACGCTGTGGGTCCACATGGGTGACGGCAGGCGACAGCTTATCTGCTGTCTTCCTTCCTTGCCCACCATGGCGCTCTTGTACGCGTTTTCTGGTGAGTCGGAACATGCTCCCTTCCAACTCGATTGACTTGTAATACATGCTCTAGTGCGAAGGGCGCACGAAATCCAATGGAACCCCGGCCCGCTCCACGGAGGGAAGCCCAGTCTCTACGTCAAGATCTTGCTCGATGGCGAGCAGATTGGACGAACGCAAACCGTCAAGAAATCCCTGGAACCGGAATGGGACGAAGATTTGCCAATGTGAGTCGGACTCGGAGTTTCTGTTCTCTGGTCTTGTTGGCCAAGGTTTGAATCATATACCATTGCGGCAGATCCTTGGCAAACCCTACAGCTATGATATCAATACTGCTCGAGCTCCTCCATGACGCATCCGTTACGAAGGACCCCTGCTTGGGTTCTGTGTCAATTCGGGTTGACGAATTGTTGAATTTGTGCACTGCTGATGCCAATGCGCAAGGTAATAGCTGCTCTAATGATCATGTGCGGCCCTTTACTGAAGCAGTTGAGCAGCAAGTCTTCCCCTCATCGGCGTCAAGGGGACTTTGAAGGGGAAGCATGTAGGGAACCTCGTTGTGCATATGAGAGAAGTCACACCACCCCAAGTCAAAAGTGCGATTGACAAAGCCCAGGCCAATGCTGTGACTCGTGGGCTGGATTCCGTATCAAAAGTAGACAGCTTTGGGCCAAAACTAGCAGTACTCCTTACAAGACTCGACCACATCATTGATGTTGGAGATCAACTCAGCAAGGTGTGGAAGATTACTGATGAACTGAGAATGTTCTCTGATATTGCCTGAAGATTAGTCCTTATGCTCAAGCAGCGTGGAACATATTGACCGCTATATACAAGGTAACCCGTACATCTATTTTGATTCCATCAATAATGTAAGGATGTAATTTACAGGCAGTGCGGGAACAGCAGGACACAGACAACAAGGTTCTGAAACTCGTACAAGACATGGTTGAGGTCTACTCATTCGCAGAGGATGTGGAATCTCTGCCTCAGAAAATCAAGAATCTTGAAACTGTGATTACAGAAATCACGAAGCAGACACTAGAATGTGCCATCTTCATTCGTGAATATTATGGTCTTGGCTTTACAGGTAGGATAACTCCAAATGATTATTTCAGCTACTAATGTTTGTGCCCAGCACGACTTGTTCGAAGCACTTGGTCTGACCCAAGTCAGAAGATCGATGATCTATCTGAAGTATTCACCAAGCTCAAGGCCTCATTTGACCGTGGTCTGGGGATACACACAGCATTTGTCTCTGCCAAAATTGTAGATGCTGTTGAGAACTTATCACATGCTGTTGACAATCTAGGTATGTGTCGTGGCAGGTGAACTTCAATGATTGAAGTGTTATTACACCCACAGTGCAATCAGATCAGCTGAAAGCCCTCAATCCTTCCAATGTTGATGCCTCACTGCGTCTCGGATGTCTGGAAGGCACCCGTAAAGATGTCCTGAATGACATCACTGACTGGCTCACAACCCCAACACCAGGCAGCAACATTCTCTGGTTGCATGCTGTGGCAGGAGCTGGGAAGAGCACAATCTCAACAACAGTATCCCAGTATTTTAGGAGGATCCAACGTCTTGGTGCATTTTTATTCTTTGACCGCAATAATCCGGCAGGTAGTAGTCCTGGACGGGTCATATGCACAATTGCACACAGCATGGCCATATCAAATCCTCATATCAGGGACACAGTCTGTCAAGCAATTGCAGATGACCTCTCAATTGCCACAGCACCAATTGAGACACAGGTTGAAAAACTGCTGCTTGAGCCTCTCACTGCTGCCCAGGGCCACATTCTTGGCCCAATAGTTGTAATCCTGGATGCCCTAGATGAATGTGGAGATCCGGGATCTCGTGAACGTCTACTCTCTGTGATTGTCAATGAATTCCCAAAGCTGCCTGCCACCTTCCGCTTCCTCATCACCAGTCGAGCCGAATGTGACCTTGACAGTCATTTCCGTGGGAATCCCAAAGTAACCGCCAAATCACTTGACATTGGGACATCTGGCACAAAACATGACATTGTGGTATACCTGCAACATAGCATGCAAACAATCAGAAAAGAGGCTGGCCTGCAACCAGAGTGGCCTGGTGAGGAGACTATCAAGACCTTGGCAGATCATTCTGGTGGCCTATTCATTTGGGCATCCACAGCATGCAAATTCATCCGAGGGTTCCAACCCCGCAATAGGTTGAAAATAGTCCTATCTACTGGAGTTGCCAACAATCTAGATGAGCTTTATACAGCTGCAATTGGCAACTCCACCAACTGGACTGATATAGCCTTTGCAGAGGCTGCTCACGGTGTTCTAGGGGCTGTTGTTCTCAGTCAGGTCCCACTGACTGATCAAGCAATTGACAAACTTCTCCAATTTGAGCCTGGAACTGCTGCTGAGGTACTCAAACATCTTCTTTGTGTTATTCAATGGAGCCACGGACAATCTGCTCTGGTGTTGCATGCATCTTTCACCGACTACCTGACTGATGAGCACCGCTCTGGTGGCCATGTCTGGTTTGTCAACCCAAAAACTTTATCTCAGTCTCTGA
Source organism: Mycena galopus ATCC 62051 (assembly GCA_014925785.1). Taxonomy (NCBI): domain Eukaryota; kingdom Fungi; phylum Basidiomycota; class Agaricomycetes; order Agaricales; family Mycenaceae; genus Mycena; species Mycena galopus. Next base: position 54,439 of record WIQG01000450.1, read on the forward strand.
GCCTAGGCTGCATGCATATTCTCCAGTCACAGCTCGAGTTCAACATTTGCAAGCTGGAGAACTCGCATATCCTCAATGCGGATGTGCCTGATCTCTCTGACCGCATCAACACCTGTATCTCAACTGAGCTCAAATATGCTGCTCTGTTCTGGGCATATCACCTACAGAACTCGGCCACTGACAATGAAATCATTTCCCAGTTAAAGGCCTTTATGATGACTCAATTTCTTCATTGGCTTGAAGTGCTCAGTCTGTTGAGTGAAGTGCCAGTTGCTGCTGAAAGTCTCAAAGCAGCAGAGAGCTATCTGGGAGTGAGCTTAATATTTGTTTTTTTTTCCATTTTTTTTATAACTAAATTTCTCTCTCTGTCGTAGGATACTGAGCAGGCCCTGGGCAATATTGTTGAAGATTCACTCAGATTTCTTGCAGGCTTTTCACCTCTGATATCACAGAGTGCCCCCCACATCTATATTTCGGCTGTACCACTCGCTCCCAGAGATACAGTGATTCACAAGCAGTTTGTTTCTGTGTTGCCCCAAACAGTGTGCTACACCGGACTGCAAGGGACTAAATGGTCAAGCCTTCTGAAAGTTTTGCGAGGACACACCAACTCTGTCTATTGTGTTGTGTTCTCACCAGATGGTAAACAAGTTGCCTCTGGGTCATCTGATATGACTGTGCGAGTCTGGGATTCTCAAACTGGTACCGAAGTCTTGCGCATAAACACCAATCGCAGTGTGCTCAGTGTCGGATTCTCACCTGATGGCCGCCAGATCGTCACTGGTGGTAACAATGGTGTCAGAATCTGGGATGCACAAACTGGTGCTCTTGTGCAGGATTTCTTTGGAGATGGTGCTGCCTTTTCTGTGGCATTCTCCCCTGATGGCAAGTGGATTGTTTTTGCAGCTTATGAAAAGGTCAAACTGTGGGATACAATGTCTGGCACCATTGCAGCAGTATTTGAAGGGCATACTAGTTGGGTTTGCTCAGTTGGGTTCTCACCCGACAGCAAAAAGATAGCATCAGGATCAAAAGACTATACCACACAAGTTTGGGACATTCAAACACAAACTGTTGTGGCAGGCCCGTTCAAGGGCAATATGGCTGCATTCTCCCCAGATGGACATCTCATTGCAATTGGATCCCAGGTTTGGGATGTAGCAACTGGCACTCTAGTCGCTGGCCCTTTCCCAGATAAATGGATTGCCCCAGTTGCATTCTCACTGGATGGCACCCAAATTGTTGGTATATCTGATGGCAGTGCGGTGAAAATAATCGATTCCCGAACTGGCGAGTTGCTTGCCGGACCATTTGAACACTCGGGAAACAGACACATATCAGCTGTTGCATTTTCCCCGGATGGCAAGAGTATTGCTTCTGGGTCTTGGGATCAAACCTTAATGATCTGGAATGCCGAAATCCGTGCCTTAGATGTTGAACTGAGATACCAGGGATTCAAGTCTGTGTCCTTCTCTCCTGATGGTCACCACATTGCCTCAGGGTCTGCTGGTGTACAAGTTTGGGATTCTAGAACTGGCTCCCTTGTCTTCAGCTCATTGGAGGACACCAGTGCTGTGAATTCTGTTTCTTTCTCGCCAGATGGCAACCAGATCGCATCAGGTGGTAGCAGGAAATTACAAATATGGGATTTCAACACAGGAGCTATGGTTGAGACTGCCTTTGAGGAAAGGGAGTTGGCTGTTGCATTCTCACCAGATGGCTGCCATATTGCTCTGGGACTAACCGACACAATCAAAGTTGTGAATTCTAATACTGGCAACATAGTTCCAGTATTATTTCAAACCCTGAGTACAGCCAGCAGTGTTGCGTTCTCACCTGATGGCCACAGTATCGCGTCTGGACATCACGACAAAACAGTGCGCATATGGGATTTCAGTACTGGGATGCAGATATTACAACTTGTTGGTCACACCTCCCTCGTCACCAGCGCTGCATTTTCACCGAATGGACAAACCATTGCATCAGCATCAGTCGACTGTACGGTGAGAATATGGGATTCCGAATCTGGGGTGCTGATTAGGCAATTGGATGGGCACACCGGTTCTGTGAATTCTATTGCCTTCTCACCTGACAGTAGCCAGCTTGTGTCAGGTTCACATGACATGACTGTACGTGTGTGGAATGTCAAGACGGGGGTAGTGGTCGCGGGACCTTTCAAGGGCCATACTAATGATGTTGACTCTGTTGCCTTCTCACCTGACGGCAAGCGAGTGGTTTCGGGATCAAACGACACCACTATCCGGGTGTGGGAGGTACGCAATGCATTTTTTCCATCAGACTTGTCTGACTTTAAATAGGTTGAACCACTATTGGAATGGGGGAATCACCCGCGTTTTATCAATGGATGGTTGCTGAATCCATCGTCGGAGCACATTCTCTGGATCCCGCCATGGCTTCGCGATGGACTCCAGCTGCCCTGGAATTCCCTTGTCATTTGTTCTCAAGGGAGCACAAAACTAGATCTCAGTAACTTTGTTCATGGGACCGATTGGCACAGATGCATTGAAGTAGTAGCACGCAGAGATGGGAAGGACTCGGAGAAGGGGCTCAAGTATAATTGAGTATTTCATAGTGTCCGTGTTCGTCTTTTTTAACTTCGGAAAGCTGTTTTCGATCCTACATGTTCGTTTCAGTATTTGTGGTGCGCTTTAGCCAACGCCGATTACTAGAGAGCCAGGGGAAAATCAACAGTAACAGTTCGAAAAAAAGCAGCAACATTGGTTTTCACAAAGCCTACAAGCCTGTTAAACAGATAAGGTACGTGATCTTGGTCTGAATACGTGCATTCAGATTGCCGTGGTTTGGCGCGTTGAGCGCCGGGCCGTCCGTCGACATGGCGGAGAAGAGAGCAGCGACTTATCAGATTCGTATTGCGGAATGATTTGTAGACGTGTATGTGTATGTACTAATTGAAGGTTGTCGACAATTATTCGGGTCCAGAGAGCGAGGCAAAATTAGTACGGAGCACAGACATATCATAAGCAGCATTTACCACACTTGTGTTGCCGATGCACCTTATACTGGCACAGTGATATATCAGCCATCGCTAAGCTTCGGGGAGCCGCGATATATTAAAACCTCTGATTTAGAGGCGGCTTTGATATATCACCACAGTGCCATTACACTGTAGCCTCGCCACGGTGCTGCCTGGCGATCATAAGCATCTAAATTTAGACAGCGTCCATCAAGACCTCTCGACGTCGCGATCAAACGCGATCAAAAATCGTGGACATCGTCGGCCACAGCAACAACAAAATATTGCCCAAAAATCACACAAAAATTAGGATGGTCAGGATTTGTCTGTACAATATGGAGTGGAAGGTAGCTAACAAAACCACCGTGATCACGGCCTCAAAATACACTTGTAGTGAATATTTACTGCTTCTGCTCACTGGCGGCGTTGTCCCAAAAATAGAGCGCAGAAATGTGAGATTATATGGGGAGGAGGTAGATAATATAAATCCGAATGTGGCCAAGACAGCAGAGAGAAATAGGGGATGGAAAAGCAATTTTATTCCGAATCAGGCGGTACTAGTTTTCCACCCCTGAAACCGTGCACCGTGGGAGGTACCACTCCACACGGATTCCGCAGACCACCGGAACAGTCGACGCATCCATTCCCCGTGATTACGCGCTTCGCGCACCTCACTCCAGGTTGAGGACCATGTCACAGAGACTGTGCGTGAAATTGCCTGGACCGCCTGGACCGCCCGCAGTACTGCACGCACCCGCTAACGCGGACATTTAGCACTAGAAGTTGCCCTCCCCCGGACCTTCTGACCCGCTTGGCAGAGGGTTCCGCATGGGCTCGGGGCGTTTGAACAGTGCAAGCCCTTCCGCTGTATGCGCTGCAATGCACATGTGCAGCCCGCGTCACCCAAACCCCCATCTTGTTACAGAAAAGGCGGAGAGGGCAGCCGCGGTGCTGCTTGAAGCACGCTCTCCGCAGGATTGCCGCAGATACGGCAAACTCGAAGCTGCGAGCGGCCAGGGCGGGTAAATGGGGCCAGGTACAGGCACAGGGACATGCTTCGGGCGTGGGTGCAAAACAGTTGTGCACAGTGCGCAGCCCAGTAGTGCATGCGAGCTGGCGCGCGCTATCGCTCTATCTGGCACGAAAATGGCTTCGCAGCGCGACACAGGATGCCGCTACGGAATGCGCAGATCCTAACGTGTGTGGAGACGTGCGCTGTTTCGAGATAAGGCAGCAGGGCGGCCCGCGCGGGGCAGAGGTGACGTGGCGAGAGAAAAGTGCTCGCGCGCAGCAAATACGGTGCTAAAGTTCCAAGTTAGTGCCCCAGAAATTCAAGATACACCAGGAGATGCCCCAGGGACCACAAAAACTGGACTACATGGACAATGCTAGTACCCTTTGAACTCAGACTTAGGACGGGGCTGAAATATTGACTTTCCGAGCCCTGTTGCCGAGCAAGACCAGAATAGACACAGGGAAAGATGATGGAAGTTTTCTGGGGAGTGCTGACGACCTGTGGGCGAAATTGGAGAAGCCATGTGGCTATTGTGAGCAACACACGGCGAGAAGATGAAAACCCAGAAATCAAAGCATTGGACGGACGAAATTTGACAAAAGCCGGGGCCTAGCTGCCCGGTGGGTTAGAACTCTTTGAACACCGAGAAGTAAGACCAGGAGTCCGGGAAGGAGGCCTGCGCTGAAGATAGTTGTGGTACACAGACGAAAAAGTCACGTTCGTAACTTCAGGTCACGCCGCCGAAACACTCGGAAACAGCTCCGAAGAGGGGCAATAAAATGTTCGGAAAAAGGCCACACGGGCTCTGGCAAAATTCTGAAGAGACAAAAGTCTTCTAAATGATAATCCAAACTAAAAAAATGTGTTTTGTTGAAATTATTATGAATCACACTATGAATCATACAATATGAAATGGTGTGCAAAAATATCATGTCGCTGGGCCTCCAGTGCAAAATTTTCGAGTTATTAATGTTGCAAGTTGCAACACTAACTTAAAAACCAGGTCGATGTCCACGAATGTGCTAAGGCATTATTATTCAAGGTCTAGTATCATACTCAATTCCGATCCACTTCTGAAGGATTGCTTAATTGAAGTCTGTAAAAAATGGGCTGCCGCAACTGTGAGCCTATTTCGAGTGGGGTACCACGCTAGCCATTAGATTCGTTGAGAGTAAACTTGTGCACAGAGCTCCAGACGCTTTCGGCACAAGAGAAGCAGAAAGATTCTTGACCGTCAAAGTTCCCTCACTATTCATACAGCACACCGAAATCTGTCTGTCGCAGGCACGGAAAGATGTTCGGAAGAGATTTGTCGGTTCGAAATGTGACTGGGGCCGTTTGAAGAAGACCGACAACATGTTCCTTTCCATTTGGCGCCCGTTAAGCGCCCATCACACCTAAAAAGGGAATATACCAGGCCCGCAAAATGTGATGTTAAAAGATAAACAATGTGCCCTGCTTTCTAATCGTCGGAAAGTTTATGATTAATGTTGACGGTTCGCGTGGCGGAAAGTAGTGATTTACAGCTAATTGCAGTACCTAAGGCGCGGATTAAAAATCTCTGTTTTGGAATGTTTTCAAAGAATTCCCGATATCTCAGTCAGTTCTTCACCGATTCACATGAAAACTATATGGATCTACTCAGGTAATTCATACGCAATTAGTGATAGAGAGAAATCTATGAAAATATTGTGTATTTGGAATTTTCTGGTTCTGGGCTGTTTTTGCACCAAAAGCTGTCTAGCATTCCGAGAACATATCCCAGTGGTCTGATATATTGGGAAGGACAACATGTATAGCTAAGGGAATTAGTGATAGAGCCAGAAACATATGAGATTCCTCAATAAATACAATGTTTACAGTATCTTTCAAGGCCGAAACTGATGAATGTATCTGACGGAGCTGCAGGGACTGTAAAGTAATTTATCCCTATTTCTGGCTCTATCACTAATTTCTTCCAGTTATATATGTTGTTCTTCCTGAAATATTAGGCGACTGGAACATGTTTTCAGCATGCTAGATGGCCTTTGGTGTGAAAACAGCCCAAAAGCAGAAAATTCCAAATATATAATATTTTCATGGATTTATTTCTATCACTAAACGCGTATGAATTAGTTGAGTAGATCTGTATAGTTTTCATGTCAATTGGTGAAAAACTGACTGAGATATCGGGAATTCTTTGAAAACATCACAAAACAGAGATTTTTAATCCGCGCCTTAGGTACTGCAATTAGCTGTAATGAGGGTATTCCGATCACACGGAAACAAAATCATTCCGTTGAAAAAAAAAGGCCAACGGAATGTTATCAAATCAACTCAGATGAATGGAGCGATGAAAGGGGTAATTTTAGCGCACCATTTAGTTGCCGGAGAATGAAAGACTTTAACAAAAAAAAAAGAGGCCGTCTGAAAGAACAAGTTTCCACGTTCCATTCCCCTAGGTTGAAAGGAGAACAATCAAACCTAGAGAAAGGAGGACTGAAAGAACACCTTCCCGGCTTGCTTTCACCTCAATGGAAACAAACACTTCTAGCTACACGGAAAACCCGGATTAAAACACCACTCTCCGCGCCACTTTCAGACGGACTGAAAGAAAGAAATTGCTTCTTTATTGAAAGGGGGGCGGAAAGGTAAACTTTCCGCGACACCCTCGGGTGCACCTCAAGGTGTACCTGGGGGTGTACCTGGGGGTGCAGCCTAAGGTGGAGCCTCGGGTGCAGCTCAGGATACCAAAAATAAAAAACCACAGTATTAATATTGAGGCATGTACGGTACATTACATGCTACGTCAAGGAGAAGTCGGCCTGTACGGTATTGAGCTGTGGAGGAAGAGCAAGGGGAGGGCGAGGGGTCCGCATGGAGGACGAGGACGCAGACGACGCGACGTGGCGGTTGTCCGCCCGGGTGCACCCAGCTGCTTTGGCATCAAGACGCCGACGCGCACGCGAACAGTGGCGGGCGGGGGAGGGTGATGACGAGGGCCCGCGGGTCATTCCGCCCGGGTGCGCGGCTGCGTTGGCTTCGTGAAGCCGAGGCGCTCGTGCCCAGGGGCGGTGGAGGAAGAGGGCGAGGGGAGGGCGAGGGTTCCGTGATGGAGGACGAGGTCGTGGACGCAGAGGACGCGAACAGCGTTGCAGCCGCAGATGTGGGGGGGTCGTCTGCCCGGGTGCGCGCAGCTGCTTTGGCTTCGCGACGCCGACGCGCGTTCGGGCACAGGGGCGGGTGGCGGAGGGCGAGGGCGGCCACGGTGGAGGCCCGGGGTGCGGCTGCTTTAGCTTCGCCACGCCGAGGCGCTCGTGCCCAGGGGCGAGGGTTCCGTGATGGAGGACAAGGTCGTGGACGCAGAGGACGGGAGCAGCACCGCGGCCGCGGATGTGGGGGGGTCGTCTACCCGGGTGCGCGCAGCTGCTTTGGCTTCGCAGCACCGACGCGCTCGGGCATAGGGGCGGGCGGTAGAGGGCGAGGGCGGCCACGATGGAGCAGCCTCCGCCCAGGGTGTGGCTGCTTTGGTTTCGCCACGCTGAGGCGCTCGTGCCCAGGGGCGAAGGGTGCGCGGGTGGAGGACGGGTAACCCGCTCACCCGCTGCCCACACATGGTACTGGCGGTTCCCGCAGCAGCTGCATGCTGGAGTGGCCTGGTACATCTGCGCAAGGTCTTAGGCTCTTGTATGATTCTTCCTTAAAAGGGCACCCACTCAAATCTCTAAGCTTTCGAGCGCAGATCTGCTGTGTATTGAGGTCTTTAGTCTACACAGACAATAAATGATAGCCTAGGAGGAGCAAGTCAGTAAAGCAACATCGACGATCTTAGAAATACTCACTGTATATACACTTCGTATCGCTCGAAGGTTTGAGAGATATATACAATCAAGAAAATATGTAACAACTACGACTAAAGTAAGGTAACCCAAGCCTGAGGCAAGTCGGTTCTGTAGAACGTGAGCGACAAATTGCATACAGAGAAAACACGGCTTACCGAGGGAGACCGGGTTCGCCAAGGGCGGTCAAGACCCCGTCCACGCACTCCAGAACTTTTGAGAAGCCGCCCAAATCCTTCAACCACCAATATTCGATGTGCCTAGCGACAGGACACTCAGGCCCTGGACAATCCAGGTACGCGCGCGGCGCAAGGGCCAGGAAGGAGAGATGGCAGAGTTTTTCTGCAGAATGAAAAGTTTAGTCGAATTAATCGGACAAGGAATAGAAGAACTCTACCTGCGACGATCCGTCTCTTGGGATGATAGCAAAACAGCCAGAAATGTGTTTGGCCGACGTCGCAAGGGCGATAATGGCGCTGCCGCGTTGAGAGATTTTTCGCATTTCCGACCTTCACCCGCAAGTTCGCCAGGAATTCGTGGCGACTAATGAGGTTGGAGTGGTACTCCCCGAGGACGTAGTCGTCGACGACCGCGCAGATGTACAACGGGCCGAAACCCTCGTTCGCGAAGCTGTCGGGGTATTCGAGGTACGCAGCAATGCGACCGAGCAGCGGGAGTGCCCGTCTGGAAACGCTTTAGTGACGAGTATAGCGAAGCCAATGACGCCCACATTTGCTGAAGCGTGGGCGGACCGTCGTAGTAAAGTACGCGCACCGCCAATCGGCAGAGGCGGAACTGAATTGGGTGGAAGGGCCCGGGCGGGCAGCGGCCGAGACGGAAGAGCGCGATTGCGAGGAGGGACCCGAAGATGAGTGTACAGAGTATGGTGGTAGCCGGGGTGTCAAGGTGATCAATGAGCGATTTACACTCAGAGATCGTCGACATTGAATGGTGGTGGTAGTGGTAAGAGGTGAACGACGGCGGGGGCGGCGGTCAAAGAGAGCTGAAAGCGACGATTCACGAGTGATTTACACTCGTGAACGGTTGACGGCGTCGGTGGTGGTGGTGGTCAAAGGTCAAGAGTCGTCGGTGGTGGTTGAAGGCGGAGAGTTGAGGATGACGATTCACGAGTGGTTTACACTCGTAAACGGTCGACGGCGGCGGTGGTGGTGGTCAAAGGTCAAGAGTCGCTGGTGGTGGTCGAAGGCGGAGAATCAGTTAAAGGGAGCTGAAAGTGACGATTCACGAGTGGTTTACACTCGTAAACGGTCGACCGTGGCGGTGGTGGCGGAAGGTCAAGAGTCGTCGGTGGTGGTCGAAGGCGGAGAGCTGAGGATGACGATTCAGACTAGGGTCTCCGCGCCGCCCCAGAAACGTATCGTGGAGGCAGGCGGCAAGGAGGGAAGCGCGCGCGGCGGAAACGGCAGCGGGACGTCGGAAAGAGGGCGGGGGGCGGGAGGCTCCTTGACCAAAAAAACAACCGCATGCGCGGCTGCTTTGGCTTCGCAACGCGTGGTCCGCGGTGGAGGACGACGAGGTTGTGGATGCTGTGTTGCGGCCGCGGACGTGTGTGTGGGGAGGGGGTCGTCCGTCCGGGTGCGCGCAGTCGCTTTGACTTCGCGATGCCGACGCGCTCGGGTCCAGGGGCGGTGGAGGCCGAAAATCTGAAAATCCAAGCATGAGCTCGGTTTGTAGCGAGCTGACGGTGGCGGCGACTTACCAAAAGCTCAACATGGACGTGATACGCTGCCTCCGGGAGCCTGGAGCCGCTGAGATTATAATCGAGAGAGCTGGATAAGAAGATGGTCAAAAAGCGGAAAAAGCGGGTCACCCGAAAAACTGACCTCGGGCAGTTTCTTGTGGCCCCGAAAACACGGAAAGCACAATGATGAGTTTGGAGCCTCACTGAAGGCCTGTCTCGGAGAACTTCGACAGAAACAGAAAATGTCGGAAAATTAGTTCGGAAATCGTGGACCTAGGGACTCATGCTACGCCACTTGCAGCAGCATTGCCTGCGCGAGGACGCTGGGTGGATCAAGGGTTTCGCTAGAAGGCCGAAACTGCCCAGCAAGATCTTGGGGGGCGAGCTCCATGGTCAACGAGCGATCTACACCCGCTGACCTTGCTCGCGACCAAGGGTCAGGTCGCGGTCGGGGGCTTCGTTGGGAAGCGTTGGAGAGGAACAGTGTTTACTACCGTCAACTCATTGGCACTGGCGAGCTACGCGGTCAACGAGCGCTCAACACTCGCTGACCCGTTACTTGTGGTATTGAGCCGCTGGGTACTGGCGGTGTGTTATAGCTGCAACGAGCGGTCTACACTTGTTGGCCGTGGTCGTCGCCAGCTACAACAACAACGAGCGATTTACGCTCGTTGTTGGCGGGGGAAGAACAAACGGGTCACAACCGAGTTACAAAGGTCACACCTCTTGCTAAATTCCGGGTCGAAAATTGCGAATGAAGTTCTTACGGTCAGTGCACGCAGAGAAATTGCAGGTGGACAATTGGTTCGTTATTATATGTACAGGTATCAGTGGTACATGCTATATACTTTGGAGATCAAATGCGCAGACAACGTAACCAGACATCCATCAGGGCACGAGAGGAGCCGGCTGGGTGAGTAGACCTTGAACAATGCCGTCCGCCACAATCTCGTAGCCGTCCCAACACTTCTTGACGTCTGGGCGGAATTTTAGATTATGTCGCCATTTAGGCGGGGTTGTGGGCATATAAACCTCGTTTGCGAAGTGACCCAGTCGCTTCTGGAAAAATTCCTCGCATTGAGGTGTCCACCACCCCCCATCGAGACTCCCCCGCGCCCGAGCTCTCCTGGTAGGTACAATGCAATGTGTCCTGGTCAGGCCAGCAATGCACGTTGAGATGTGACCAATACATTCTGAGCCATGGTACGCAATGCAATGTGCACCTTCCGTGGCACCTAGTGGCTGCTCTCGCCTATCAAATTGATGCCACAGGTTCTCGGCACACCTGGCCACACCCGGATGTTGTCAAAAGCTGAAAATATTCTTTCAAAATATCCCCTTACAGCATGTTAAATATTTAAATAAATATTTTGATAATCAATATTGAATATTTTCATTGCAGCACACCCATGAACATCTACATTTCTATAATTGGACCTGTGCATGAAAATAAATTAGATCTTGAAAATAGGTTCGCTTTCTATCAGTTTTGATCTGATACTCTTGGTAAGTGGCGGAATTTAAACCGACAGGTGTGGGGTGCTAACATCTGGAAAAAATTGGAGGGCAAACGGTCAACTATTGGGCAAGATTCAGCCATTTCAAAATTCGATGCACTGTCATCAATAATGAACCAATTTTTATGGGGCTTGAACCAGACACTTAGGTTCCTTAAATAAGTGTACTGCACCAAATTCCAAGGTCAATTCAAGGCGCAACAACATCTACAGATGATTCTAAGACTGTCACAAAATGTCACATTAAGATTTTCAAAGTCCGACTGCCGATGTCAAGGATTCACTATGTCAAGCGCGTCATGTCGCACCAGCCAATCTTATCAGATCTTATCACTCTTCACATTCACTCGCTTAGGTTCGGCATCAAGCGGACTTTACGCGTGTTACACTCCTTTTGACGCATGCATTCTGAACTCGTCCTGCCTTTAATTTGACCCCAAGATTTGGTGTAATATGCTTAATTAGGTCACCTAAGTGTCCCGTTCAAGTTCCATGAAAATTGGTTCACTATTGATTGCAGTGCATTAAATTTCACAATACTAGTAGGATCAATGGTTCTTTTGACTCGGGGCTGAATCTTGCCCAATAGTTGACTGTTTTCCCTCAATGTCTTTTTGGATGTTCGGACTACACACCTGTCGGTTTGAATTCCACCACTTACCAAGATGATCGAACCAAAACTGATAGAAAGCGAACCATTTTCAAGATCTAGTTCATTTTCATGCACAGGTCCAATTATAGTACAATGTGCGCCGTTTAAACCACCGATAATCCAAAAAGGAAACTACTGCCCATCCTCCTCGTTAAAATCATCATATTCGTACTCACCACGTTGATCCTCCTCCAGTTCCACCTCAAGAGGAATGAAAACCTCGTCCTCAACATCTCCCACATGATCCCTGAGCACCAAGTGTGCCCGACTGCGCACGGCACCCCATTTTTCTGTCCAGGTTGATGCCCATCGTGCCTCGCGATCAGCCTGTTCCAGGCCATAAGCACGTAATCCCTCTGCAAGTTCCGGTGACACATCTGGCCGTGCATCAAGCCGCTCCCGCCACCACTTTGCCTTCCATGCACAAAATTCCACCGTTCTCCGCATTTCTTCTTCCAGTAAAATCAATTCTTCTCTCCACCGGTCCGCCCGTCCACGCGCCTTTGCCCACTCAACACCTATATCTGTGCCTAGAATTAGCGTCTATATTATTTGAATGTTGAATGTTTACTCACCTGCATGTAATTTACCATCTGTCAGTGTTCTCCCTAAGGGTTAAGCCTTAACTTTGCTTAAGCCTTAATAAGACCTTAAGTTAAGGCCTTAAGCACAGTCTTGGATGAACTGAAGCCTTAATTAAGGCCAGTCACATGATATTTCGGTGCTCCAAGCAAACAAAACAGGGTGATGAGTGGTGGAAAAGCTGTGAATTACCCATGCAAACAGTTCATAGATCCCCTCTGCATTTTTTTGGCAAGGCACTGGCAATACTCTGATACACCAAGTCAACAATGATGGCCAACCAGCTCAAAAGAGGCACAAAATGCAGTCTAAAATGCCCTTATTCGGAAAGAATTGTGTATCTCACTGTGGACAATGTATTTAGCAACCTTTTTGTGTCATAAACCTCAGGTTATGGCTGTTGGATTGGGGGTGGGAAATTTTATCTTAACCCTTAATTTGGGTTTAACATTAAGCCCTTATTAAGCCCTAAGGCCTTAATTAAAACCGCTACCCTTAATAAGGCCTTAAGGGAGAACACTGCCATCTGTTCCCACCTCCTCGCTGGATGTCGCAGCATACCAAATCCACGAGAGTAGTCGGCGTCCCTCCCCTGTTTCCAGATTGAAGAGCACCGTGAGCTCCACTGGCTCGCCGTATTCATCAACGTCTTCCGACCCGTCACCTGTTAGCCCCGCCAAAACACGTGCCTTCCTGTTGTCTTCTTTTTCTTGATCATTCATCGCACGCTCATTAATCCCTCGGATGTCCGCTTTCTGGAGCTCTCGAAGCATAGTTTCCCATGTGCCTGTCCCGCGCAGCCGTAATAATCCCTCCCGTGCAGCCCGATACCGCGCGCTAGCGTCCCGAATCCTGTCCTCGATACCATTCAACAAGCTTTGGCTTTTAGTGTAGGCTCCCTGCCCACTTAGGTTTCTGCGCTTGAACTGGTGGGCGAAGGTCCGGGTCCTCAGACCACTACGCAGATCGCGTAAACCCTCGTTCGCCTGCGCCTGCCGAAGGTCTTCCTCGTTTTTGATTAGGCCGGGGAGACAGACGGTCTCACGCGCGTCAATCGGTAGCGAAGATGGCAGAAAGATCTTGATCATTTCTGGTTTTGAATGATCCGCAACTGGGAGTGGGGGGTTCTGGAGAGCAATCCACTGGCTGAGTCCAGGCATGTATGTGTCTTGAATGTCATGGAGGGCAGATATTTTTCCTAATAGTAGAGTTCTCTTGCGTTGCAGATCCGTGGCTTGGATTGTGGTCCTGTTTCGGTGCTTAGCCTCCAATGCGACTGTCATTCTGAGAATGATCAAAAATGACAACCGATCATCCCAATTCAATTGGCAACGCACTGAGTTTGTTCTATCTCCATTCCCGCCATCAGGAACGCGGCGGGCTTCACTTGGAGTGCCGCAGCGCCGTTCATGCTCACCCTGGCGTGGTCTTCTTGCGAAATTCTCTTCATCACATCGGCCATTGTCTCCGCTGGTGCGCATATCAATCAGCCTCTCAACCCTATGCGAAGCGCATACACGCTCACCTTCTATCTCCGGATACTCAAAGGGGTTGGTTTCAGCGCCCAATGGGTCGCGCTCCCATGCTCGGATAGTCGCCTCCCAGTCGTGCAACTCGGCTTGATGCGCGATTTTCAAGCTATCCGTAAAGGCATGGAATGCACGGCTGTGTATCATAGCCTGTGGGATGGCGAGCACCATGCGCCGAAGCAACGAGCTACCTTTTGAGAAGAAAAATAGTCAGTTCCATTGCTTTCCTAATATTTTGTGACTCACCGAGACCAACTGTCTTTCTCCAATTAGAAAAACCGCACAAGTCGTCAATTGTGTCTTCCCGGGAGCCGGGCCCCATGACGGAAATAGACCTCGCCGCCCAATTCAGCCAGGACCAGTTCCTCTCGATGCCCTCCCCATCTGTTCGACCCACGCCCTTCGTATAATTGAAAGAATAAGGTCCGTGACAGCTCTTGACATGTGGCGGCAGATGGAATTTCGGTACTTTGAAAATAATCTCGAGCCAAGGCGGCAGACTCAGTTCCTCTGGCATCGCCTTGGCACGAGTCCAAAAATGACACGACCACTGACAAGCAATATCATAGCTAGCGACCACGGTTAAAAGCAGGATCCCAACGAGACTGGAGAAGAAGAGAAAGTCCATATTGCAGTATCTGTAGCACGATTGTTAATTGAGAATTAACCAAATAAATGCATGATGGACATACCTTTCCCCTCTTTGCAAATCACCTGTCCCAAGGGGTCGAAACATTTCGTGGCGCGAGCAGCTCACGGAACCCACTCCAGACGCGCGTAAGCCCTTGGCACGTTTATTGTTCGCAGACCAAAGAGCAGCAAACGACACGCAGTGGCTGATCTGTGCGTTTATCAGCAATTAATTAATATTGTATTGCACGGAAACATACCTCATCCTGTTCCACGTATTTGATCAAATGCTTAAGATAGGTGTCGCTTGCAACCATATATGCCCAACCCGGACCGAGAGTGGGGTCTTTTTCCCTCGACGAGCAATCACGGCCTTTCATCTTGAAGTTAGCGTCTTCAGATACCAATAACCGATAAATCCAGCTGCTCATAGTATTAGCGCGTATAGTTGCGGCAGCCCTGAATTACTTACGCAACTTCGGGTGGTGCGTCTTCCCAGCCCTCAGGTAAATTGATTCCTGGCTGGGGACATGCCCGACATGGAATCACCAGTTCGCCCGCTGAAGTGCCCTTGATTCCTGATGGATCGTGTGCGCATCCCGCCCGCTTGCACATCTGGAGATGTCGATATTCGCGGGTCATATGCATGAACTGGGGCAAACGATTCTGCATGCCGTAGTCCATAAGCATGCTCCATTTGCAATGGCATTATAATTAGACGTACAGGAATTTTTCTTAGACCTGAGCCATTTGTCAATAAAACCAGGGTGTTGTAAAAATTGTACGCCGGAAGCCGAGCTTCAAGATTCAAGGTGTGGAAACGTAGAAGTAAATTCAGTGTCGCAGCAGTTGCGGGATCTTTGAAGGTCGCAGGATACCAGCCGATGTTTAGGAGCTGCGCCACAGCAGATGGGGATTCGGGACATCCACAAAAGTCGATGTCGACAACGTGAATGCCGTTGTTGTCCAGCACGACAAATCCATTTATTGGCGGTGATAAGTGAACGAACTCGCAGCTCTCCTCGTATCAATGACCGATTTGAAAACGTAAACCCAAATCTCCCATGGTGCGAGGTTGAAAGAAATCATCTTCCCATTCCTAAAATGAATGCTTTCCCTCAGTAAATTTAAGGACGCACAAATTCAAACTCACCTGTAATAAATGAAGGGGCTCGTCCCGGTGCCGTTCCGTTATACAGGACATACAAAGCATTCGGCCCCCAAAACAGTCTTCGCAGCGCCAGACGGGGTGCGGGTCTTCGCACATTGTGCACCCCTTCGACCACCACGGTCCACGCCCTTCCCGTTGGATCATGCCGTCAAGGTAATTGTTGCGCTCCGGAATCCATGTCTTCACCGGGTGCGTCTATCATGATTTCAATAACCGTTCCCTGGGATAGACATAACACTCACTGAATTTTCATCCTTTTCCTTCTTGATCTTAATCTTAATGGCGGCAGGGCCCTCACGGAGGGGTACGGACTGATCAAATTCATTGTCAGGTTCGTAACCCATGGCTGCGTCAAAGAGGTCGAATGGCCGGTTTTTTTGGGGTGATGGAGGCGGCGCAGCATTGAATTCTCTGCGGACGCGCGTATTGGTTGCCGTAGATGCGACAGAAATATTCCCTGCATCGGGATTGTGCGTATAGACACCACGCTTGCGCTTCTTATCCTTCGAGGACATAGAGGAGGAGGGGAAGAACAAAGATATATTTTGATGCAAATTAAAAAGCACGAGACAAGCGAGAGATGTACAGACGGGGATAGCATGCTCGTGCATAAGGCGTGGGGTCGAATACAAAAAAAAAATGTGTAGAGCCAATGACACCGAGCTTGCATGATGCCACTGAGAACGTGCCTCGCGCGTGTCCAGCTCCCCCTCAAGATCTCCGTGCACTGCGAGCCGTCCGAATTGTTGGATTCGTCAGAGTCTGATTGTTCGGACCGATAAACCGCGAGCGCATCGAGAATGGCTTGGCGACGAAGAGCACGACCCCGTCCACATCGGGGGTTTACTCTATCCACCTAAGAGCCCGCGACAGAGAGTGAGCCACGACCATGCCTGGCTGCTTTTTGCAGAGGGAGGAAATTGACGTGGGGACGAGAGAAGGCGATCGGCTCTCGATGATGCACAGCGAAACACCTTGAGATTGAAGTAATGGGGAAGCGGGGCGGTGGCGAGGCCGTGACCACAGAGAAGTGGGAGCACTTAGTGGTGAAGCACTGGACGTGGGCATTGCTGTGATAGAGGCTGTGACTGTCGAGCGTTGATGTGTTTCTACTGTGCTGATGGATCTATTGAAAGAGGAAACACCGATTGAGAGAAACTGAACTGCGATTCAGCAGTGTGAAGATACACGAGACATGCACGAGTAGCTACGGATCGGCTGCAAGCAATGAAGACAGTCACAAAATTCCTTCTAGTCCTCCTCTGAACCAACCTTCTTCACAATATCCACTTCCTTCTTTTCTATCCAAGCTCTGTGCTGTTGTCCATGGCCAACAATTCTCTATATCTGCAATCAAATTAATCCTCAAGTCTGGCTCAAGTTGGCTATTCAGCAAATCAACACACTTTTCACAATACTTGCGCAAAGACTCCCGTGCGGCAGCTCATCTCTCTTCTGCAATGTGCTCTGGCTCATCCGCACGCGGCACGCGAAGGATAGCCATGCGCACACGCACACTCTTCTTGAAATTATGCTGGAAACATCCTACGAACACGAATATCTTGTTCCTTTCCGTTTAGCGCCCATTTAGCGCCCATCAAATGTGTGAGACATTACTATATACGTCCAGATCTCAGAGATCAATCAGGATTGAACGCTGATCCGCACCCCATTTTGGGAATGTAACCCCTAACAAGATCTTTTCCGACCCAATAAACAGCCTATTGGACATTTAATCGCATTTCAACTGAGGCCATTTGGTGGGGCTGACCCTTGCGCACCCTCTGACAAAGTATGCACGCCACATGGCATTTATTCGGGCTTATTATGACCAAATAACTGAATCTAACTAATCAGCTCAGTCCTCGTTGCCGAAAGATATCAGGACCCTGGACGTTGGGCAGATATTATATGTTCACCTACTGAATGATATTCAGGTGTATATTTTGCTCTCTGGTTGGATGGAAGTTCTAAAAAGTACATCCCTATGTCATAATGTCGAGGCTTATTCTGGGCCGATTTCGGCCCAGGCAGCTTGGGAAAATGAGATTTACCATCGCACTCACTATCCGAACAACATATCTCAAAATTAGGACATGTTATATTCAACCACTTTTTCGTCATATTTCAGGGTTTCGGGCCCGGGTAAGGGGTACTACACCATATTGGGCCCTCAAAGATGGAGCGATGTCATCCTGGAACAAGATTCTTCTGTGTTAACAGGGGGTTCTTCAACCGAAAGAGCATAGTTGTTGAAAAAGTCCCCAAATCCCCAAGTTGAGTTTTGGTTTGGCCTGAAAACTCAATGAAAGCTTGGGTGGTTTGAGTCCGTGCTGACTATTTCCATTTCATTTGGGAGTGGTGCCACAATTTTAACAAATGTTGTTCATATTCCATAGAGATAGTCTGGGAGCATTTTTTCCGATTTTTAGATGCCTGCTGGATGGCTGTATGGAAGGAAAATTATTTGGGGGTGATATTTCGGCGGGAACAAATATTGAATCATGAATATAACATTCCTGTCTGGTCGGATTTCCCTAAATCTTGGACTGAGGATACTGATGGGGTCTTTCTTCCTCCAGGACATAAGCATCACTTCTTGTTCAATCAAGTACGTGCGCAGAGCTCGAAGTTCTATAAATTTCGGGAGATTCCGACAGCGGCCCGCTGCCCCGAGCCAATAGGATTGACCCATCAAAATGGGCGCTTGTGCGTCAAATCAGGTACCTTGTCTAGGATGTGCATTCCACAAATCTGGAGTAGCATTTTGAAGAGTTCTCTGTCTTAGGAATGTTTATAAAGTGTCTAAAACTCCCTGTAGGACCTAACCCTATTTTCCCTTCCGCGTTCCTTTTTGGAATTGTTTTCACTAATTTCCGCAATGCCTGGCTCTACTTCCGTGGAGTATCGGACTATGTAATGCGCGCCAAAAGATGCGGAAAGCGGTTCCAAAGATATCTCTCTCCTCAGATTTGTTGAAATGTGAGCAATAACTGCGAATGAATGTGATTTTCATGTCCCTTTCCACCCCCCTGATGCGAACGGTTTCAAAATTTTTGACGATATGGAATAAACTCGACATCGACCATGCAAACAACCCCCAAGTACAATTTCTTTCTGCGGCGAGCTGAGAGTAAGATATTATCTACTTCGGCACATAATCTAACCATGATACAGGAATTCAAAATATGCTGGCCCCTCTAGCGCGTGGGATGCTTTCGAGGCGCGACATGAATACTTCGGACAGTCCGCATAATGCACCTGGACATGATGATCCACACACTTGATGGGTATGACCTCTTGCCCTCTCTATTCAAATAATTCCATCTTAATCTCTACACCTCCAACAGAATTGGTGACCACGGACAGGCCGGCACCAACACTTTCCTCAAGAAACCCGAGTGTGAACTGTTGCCGCCATCTCCACCTCAGTTGCGACGGATTCGAGTCCAACTCGGGGCCCAGTCTAGAGGATTCAGAAGAAGATTGATTAGATGCAATGAATGTAGTGTTCTCTGACTCAATTTAACACCCATTGCTTGATTCAATTGGACATCTATTTCAAAATATTTTTTGTTTGGGTTATGAGGCTAGATATTTAAAGGTAAAAATAGCCTAGGAAAAATTCAGGGCATTCTTTGACATAATTTGAGTCTGTTAAAATTCTATGAAGGGCATTGGGCACGCCGCTGCAACGCAGGAGGCAAAGTTGCAGTGATGTAAGACTAACCGGGCAGTTCGGGTATCACCGGATCCAATGGTCAAATGTCAAAATCAACCTCCGTCTACCATACCCCATTTTGGTCAGACTTCAGACGCACGTAATCTAACCTGGTGTAACAGGCCCCCGATCATTACCTTTGAGGTTGGTAGGTGCGTAGAGTAAATCAACGACCGATTTTCAGAGGGTTTTTAAAAAACTAGCCAATGCCAGAAGTTTTGTACCATCTGGTGCGATGCGGAAGTACCACACTAAGACAATTTCAACATCAGAGCAATTTTATCTCCTTTTTCGCGACCCCCAGGGCCATATTACCGTCCAAATATTTGAAATCAACCGAACTCAAAGGTAGTGACCGGGGGCCTAATATTAATCTAACCATAATACAGAAATTCAAAAGATTCTGGCACCTCTAGTGCGTAGGATACGGCGGTGCTTTCGAGGCATGACACGAATCTTCGGATGGTGCACTTGCTACGCGCAACCCCATTTTGGTCAGACTTCAGATGCAGCTGCCAGCGCTTATCATGTCGCAACCCCCAACCCTGCATTCCGGCGGAGACTGGGCAGTCCTACCTCGACTGAATATGTCCAGGGCAAAGCGCGAGTTGGAAGCGGAGCAGCGCCGGAGCAAGCATAAGGAATGGAGAGCTGGGAAGGTAAAAGTGAGCATTTCCGATTTCTTCACACTGGGCGGCCAGTGTTAATCCAATGTTTCGGAGAACTGCTAGTTTATTTATTAGAAATCATGAGGCTGGCATTGCAGGGAGAAAAAACAAGGGGCATCCAGACTACCACTATGCACCATTACCATCTAACACCATGCCACCCCATGATCCCGATCTCAGCCCGATCCCCGTCCTGAGTCCAATCCCCATCCTGAGCCCGATCTTGCTCTAAAATCATGCAGGTATGTGAGCGACGGTGAAAGAGCCAATTTGCAAATGCACGCACCAAAAAGATGGCGTGATAAATGCCTGTGCTCATGTGTGGCAGTCGAGATGGAGAAAAGTGACGGAGCCAAATAAGAAATCACTTCACTTTACTGTGACACAAGCTACATCTCACAAACACAACCTCAGCATCCTCCATGGCCCGCACAAAAAAAAAACACGCCACCGGGACGTAAATCGGATTTTATGGGAGAGAAGGCCACTTGGCTTGATAGCTTCAAGGACGATATCTTGAACGCGGGAAGCAACGTCGGAGACGAATACACGAACATCACCAATCGTTTCTTGCGGCGCTACGGATATGACCTGCCGTTCTCGGAGAATCTCAATGGCGACCCCGAAGACAAGCCGCCTGTAATCGAAAAAAATGTGAGTGCCGAGGAGCAGACGCACCGCAACAAAATTCGCGCGACGTTACGAACAGTACATGTATTTTCCCATCCCAGGAATGCGTTCGGGGCTGACCAATTTATTCAGAAACTTGGGGGCTGGTACCGGACGCGTTATCGCAACAAGAAAGTGCACAACGGAGCGATCCACAAAATTCTGTCCACCATGCAGGCAATGTCCGGGGCTACGCAGCGACCTCGACGAAAACAGGTGCTGGCTGTGTATTCCAAACTTTACTACGAAGCCCGACTTAAGGAGGACTTCGATGCGATTTGGGCAACTGCCAAGGTGACCACACCTGCTGCGGCACGCGTCTCCATGTCGCAGGACTACGTGCGGAGTCGATGGGCACAAGAAGATAATGAATTCAAGGCTGCGGTGGAGATGGAGGCAGCCGCGATGCATGCTGAGGCAATGGCTGCCTGGAAGGCAGGCAGAGAAACTCCGGAACATAGCGCAGAAGAATATCACAAGTAAGCGACTTGAAATCTTCTTTCTCGTTCTGTAGGCTAATAAATGTATATAGGGCCTTTGAAACGCTGGACGACGTGGCCATCCCTATGGCCGATGCCCTTGCGGAGCGGCTTGGTGCGCACGTTGTGATCCTGGTTGTCGGACCTATAGCGTGGCAAAAAGGCGAAGTGCGCCTACGAACGTAAGTATTATAAGCATTATTTTGTGTGCATAATTTGACCCACTGGTATTAGGGTGTTCTCCGACACCGCAGATGGGAACATGTCCAAGACGTGGTCCGAATACGATCACAAAGCATTTACCGCCATGGAGGCTTCCATAACGCGCTACGGGCGCACGTACTTCAGTGCGCAATTTCTTTCTCAGCATTCGTCGCTTTTTCACTTATTCCATTGCTTTCAGCTAAACCCCAATGCCGAGATCGCGCTTGGCCCCCGCTTCCAGCACCAGAACCATCATCCATACCTGGGCTTCTCCAGATTGCGACACCGATTGGACCAGCACCGGCAACCGGAGAAGCAGTGGCGCCGCTGCCGCCAGTAGCACCCGAAGCTGTAGTTGGCGTGACATCGACACCCCAGTCCGAGCTTGTCAATGACGATACCTGCAACGCCGACGTCAAGTGACCCTGCGACGTCTACATCGCAGCCGACGGCGCCTTCAGACGGGATTGACAGGAGCGAATGGAGCCCAAACTTCAGGGAAGTGTACGCGTACCTTTCACAGAAGAACTGGGGTGAGGGGTGGAAGAAGATTCTGGCGGCGCTCATCTATTATGAGTGGTCTCATTTCTTCGAGGACGACATTGATAAAATTGTGCGGATTAGATGCCGCCCGAGCGAGATTGGCCAGTGGATGAAGAAACACCGTGCTATCGGCGACTTTGTGCTAGACCCAAAACTGCCGCCATTTGGGGAGCGGCTCCTGGAATGGTGGAAGGAGGTCGGGCCACAGGGCCGATGGGATCTCGTGGGCACAAGGGAGGAGCCTAAGACGGAGCAGAACTTTGCGCGCTGCGAGTGGTCTCATGCAGGAAGATTCGGGCGCAATGGGATACAGTTGTTCATCTTGGCTCTTGCGTGGTGGGGTCAGGACATCTGGAATCACGGTGCATCGGATGGACTCGGAGGGAGCGAGAAAGCGCTGGGGGAAGCGGCAGATTGGCAGAGGTTGGTGAGAGACATTGGGTGGTTCCTCGGATTCGGATAACGGGATCGGGAGGGGGAAGAGAAGGAGAAAGAGGAGAAGGAGGCGCTGGAGCGGGGGAAGTTGCAGAAGAAGGCGGCGAAGCGGTAAGCATCGCAGAAGCCTAGCTTATCAGTCACGACTGACTTGAGTACTATTTTTATTGCAGAAAGGCAATGGAGACCGCTGAAGGGGCGCGTCCCCCCAAAAGAACGCGTGCAAAAACAGCTGCCAATCTGGAGAAGGAACCGATTCCTACATCAGCAAGGCCCATACCGAAAGCATTGACAAAATCTGCGTAAGAGAACCATTTTTTATTATGACATTTGCTCATACGCATTACAGCAGAGCTGCTGCTGCCGTCGCCATCACCACTGCCAATTCCACGCTGCCTACCAGCCTAGCTGGCAATTCCACAGTCGTCCCCGAAAATACTGCCGACACGTTACCGCTCCCTCTCATCAATCCTACTGTCGAGAATCCCCCGTCCTCCACCGGTAACTCCAACATGGGTGCCATCGTCGCAGCCACGTTCGCTGATGGCAATGCTATTACGAACGCTTCCTCGGAAGCCGCGAAAGACACGGAGATGCCCTCAGCGAATGTCGGAATCCAGACAGAGAACAAAGGCGGGCCGACCCAGCACACACTCACTCCCGCTCCGGTGGCCATTATTTCAGCCGCGAATTTTGACGTCTTACGCAACGTCTCTCCTGCGCTGGTGCCCACCGTCGTGTCTCCTGCGCTAGTGCCCATGGTCGTTATCGTGCCCACAACCCCAACAGACATGATGAATGTTGACGGAATTGATGAAGCGCTGTTAACCAAGGATGGCGTGAGTTTGCAGATCCCCACGGACACCGATCCTTTCGCAAACGATCCCAACGCTGGGCTGACCGCAGAGGAGCTGCGAGAGCTGCTTTCCGACCCCGATGCAGATGATGAAGAGTGATTGTCTCATCTGCCCTTCAGAACGCCTTACTTCAAAAGTTTGCTCATCGAATTTTCATGCTGTTCAATGTATTGCGTGTAGTAGAGGCTATTCGTTGGCAGTTTTTAATTCCAAATTTTAAACAGCACTTTTTAAAAACTAGCGCTCCACTCCATTCTGAGACTGCCATTTCGGCAATACGCCTGAGTTGATATCCTTACACGGCTATCCCGGGAATCTCTGGAATTCAAGCGACTTCCAAAGAATCCCGATGATTCGCCTATTCAAGGGGATCCCAAGGGGAAACCGTTGGAATCCATCGTTCCCATCAATTCCTTTAAAAAAAAGATGGAGAGTCTTTTAGGAAATAGCTCAAATTGATGAATCAATCCGGCCGTATCAACTGATGCCATCTGAAACCCTGCCCAGCAAATTCCAAGGGATCCCGGGATAGCCGTGTAAACAGAGCACCTCCCGACGTGATTTTTCGGTGCAAAAGCATGTCCAGATCTGTGCAGAGTCATGGATTACCTTGTATGCGCAGAAACTATCGCTTTTACATCCATTTTGGCGTCAAAATCTGGTAGGGTTCCGAATTCGGATAGAGCTCCACTCCTCCGCTCGCTTAAGTTCCTCAAGATTAGAGGCCCCAAATTTTAAAGTGGTTTCGAATAGCCTCTGTTGTCCTTATTCTGTTGGGAAAAATCTATATTCTTTGAATAAATTGCCGCCACAAGCAAGAGCAGCGGAAGGTCCCGCAAACAAGCGGAAAAACTCGGAAAGGGTTGATGCAAGTCGGGTTCTGCCGGCTTAGTGCACAATGTAACAGACACTGTAAAACCACAGATGGATAAGAGGGATACATTATAATGTGCACCTAAGAGGTTAGCACACTTTAGCCGAGAGGTCAGCAGAACCATGAACCGCATTAGGATGAGGCACTACAGGAGTAAATAAAGGCACGGCATGCCGGCAATGCCGAAAGCCAGCTGTTTCCAATTTCGCAAGCGAGAATTGCCGCTGCGCGGCACGTAAGGTGCACATTGCATTGCGTACTATGGCTGAGAATGTATTGGTCACATCTCAACGTGCCCTGCTGGCCCGACCAGTGCACATTGCATTGTACCTACCTGAACTGTTGTTGTTGTCTAGTCTTTACTCTTTTACACTTAACTCTTACTACTTCTACTATCTTGCCAATCTATAACATTGTCTGGTAGTTTCGGAGTTTCCTAAGAGTGTACAGTGCCAAGAGCCCTAACATTGGCCCTGTTCCGCTAGAGGCATTTTTTGGATCCTAGCCGGTAACTCAGTGGGTGGGATAATTTCCGGAACAAGAGAGTCAGGAATCTCCATAGAGACATCGGCGGCAGGTGTTTCAGCAGAATTTACATGTACCTGCTCTGTCATGCGGTCCCACCAAATTAAACTCAGGCCGTCTCAACGGAAATTTCGTTTAATCTCGATTAATCCTTAAACCCGATTCATAGGCATGTAACTAGCAACAAATGATATGTATTCGAACCTCGCTGTTCTTTCTCGGTTTAAACGGGCTTCAATCCCGGTTTAAACGGGCTTAAACCACCTCCACCCAAGTCTCCAAAAAACCCGATTGAAGCCGAAGATTAAACGAACGGATTAAGCAAGGGATTAAACAGTCGGATTAAGCAACAGATTATACCAGAGGGTTTAAGCCGTGAAGCCGCGCACTTACTAAGCAAGGGATGAAATTGTCGGATTAAGCAACGGATCAGACCAGAGGGTAAGAATCGGATTAAACCAGAGAGCGGATTAAACCAGAGGGTTTAAGCCATGAAGTCGCGCACTTTAAACCTGCTCCACTCAGCTCAAACGGAGCCTACCTGAACCACCCGGTAATGGCAACGAACAGCACCTCGCAAGCTACGCAGAAAGATGGAAGAAATTGATTTCTATTAGGATTGTCTAGGTCAATTGTTTCGTTCAATCCGTCTCCGAAAGCGGGGACGAAGGTGGGTCATTGTCACGCGTGCAAATTGTACCATCCGGAAGCATAACACCCTAAAATCCAAATGAGATGCATGGCAGACGACAGCGGAGGGAGGGCGCTCACATATGGGTAAAACCAATGTTTAACCTTTTTTCCGCCCAGAGTCGCCGGTGGCTCTGGCGCTTGGAGGCCGCGACGAGGCCTACCAATAACGGAAGTTTCCGCTTTGACTGTCTTCTGCTGCTTGGCTGGTCGTTCATCCTTAGGTGCGTCGTCTGGACTCTTCCTCTTCGACGTGGTCTGCGGCCCGGAATCCGAAGGCGTGGTCAGGTCAATCACCTTCTTGGGTCTACCCCTCGGTTTCACCACCGTTCCGTCGGCGCCGTCCTGCGCGCGGTTGACAGCGGGAGACTCCTTCTGCAAATGGTCAGCGACTGGATGAGATACCGCACTACGGCATACCCTCTTCGCCGGAGGTTTGTCATTGTTTTCGGGCTTCTTGGGGATGGCGCGAGGTTTCTGTGAGGTGGTTAACCCACGTCAAGATGGCGAGGCCGCACTGCAGCGTACCTTGGATTTTTTCCCACCGCCTTCGCCTTCCTTCGCGCCATCCTTCGCGTCGTCACTCTGCAACATTGTTAGCCAAGTCGAGACATCGAGGATCACTGCAGCTTACCTTTGGTTTCTCCCCGCTGCCCGCGCCCTCTTGCGGGTCGTCCTCGCCGTCCTTCGCGCCGTTCTGGGCTCCTTAGTCTAGTCGAGACATCGAGGCCCACTGCAGCTTACCTTTGGATTCTCTCCACTGCCCTCGCCCTCCTCCATGCCGTTCTCGCCGTCCTTCGCGCCGTTCTAGGGTCATTAGTCCAGCCGAGACATCGAGACCCACGGAAGCTTACCTTTGGTTTCTCCCCACTACCCGCGCCGTCCTTCCTGCCATTGTTCTGAAACGTCATTAGCCAGGTCGAGAGATCACAGGGCTCTACGCATACCTTGATCGTCTCGAAAAATAGGAGTGCAGGCTGGGTATCCGGACGGTTGGCGAGATAATCGCCTAACGCCATTACTTGGAGAATGGACATGGAGCTCGGTCGCTGTAGCGCATGTGGGAAGCTGAAAACGGCAGTGTCGTAGTAGCCGGCGGCGTTGGACGCAATGTCGTCCCAAGGTATGGCCGTAGTATGTGCCGAATGTGCTGCGAGCTCGGTGAGTATATTCAAGCGATCACCGAATGGGACATGTACCCCAGAGCAGCTCAAAATATGTCTTGAGCACCGGCTTAATCGCGGAAGCCGTCATCACCGACATTTTGAGTCGAGGAAATAATGGGACACCGTTCTCGTCACGCTTGAACTCCACCGTTCCAACGCGGACAACGGGAACAACAGCTATGAATACTCAGATTAAGGACGACTCAACCTCCACCAAATGTGTCTCACCTGGAATTGTCTTGGCCACAAAATCCGCCCAAGGTTTGCCGAACCCACGATCCCACTCCGCCTTGGAGACTAAGGTTTCCATGTCTGGGGAAGAGCCACTATGCGCATTAATGCTGCAATAGCGGAGTTAGTCTCAGGCACAAGGAAGCCATTGTCGCACTCACGTTCCACACACGACCTCCCCTTCCTGCGTGCGATATCCATAAAAGAGCAGCAATTCGATGTCACCAAACCGTCCACCCCTCGCCACGTCGTCAAGCTTTCCCCATATCATTTCGGAGAATCCGGCTTGGTTGGCGGCGACGTCATTCAGCTCAGTGTCAGCGCGCTTGTCGTACTCCTCACGCTTGCCATCTGTTAACGCCGTCCATCCCTCCTTCCTGAGCCTCTGCAGCCGTCCGACGTCCACGGCGCCCCTCTCGTTTGTGCAAGCCGCTTTGATGTCTTCCCTCTCCCTCCCGAACAGATTGAGGCCCGAGTAATGCCCACCACCGAAAATGTCGGTGGCTTTGGCATTCGTCGAGGCACGCGAGGCCACAGCAGTCTGATGCTTCTTCTTGAGAAAGACATTGTTGTAATGGTTGTCGAACTTCTTGTTTATTTTCTAAGCCACTTTATCAGTTCAGGGCATGTTAGGCACTTTTTAGACCCACCTTCTTCCAATCGGCCTCGCTCGCTTCTCCCTTCGTAGCATGATTGTTCAGAGCGACCTGGGTCGCCCTTTCCCGAGTTTGCGCGAAAGCATCAGACTCCCAGATCTCGTTGACTTTGGCCTTTTTCCAGTTGCTTTCGTTCGCGCCGCTAGTGACACGCCGGGAACAGTAGTCCGACATGCATCCTTCGATGTATTCGTCTTGCTCTGCAGTGAAGGAGGACGCCCTCTTTGTGGTGGCGCTAGCGCTCATAGTGGCAGAATGAGAGTGGAAACCAAAGCCAAAGCGATGCCGGCTAAGTATTGTTCTTTAGTTAAGGCCAAAGCGCAATGAACGAACACTCACCGGCTGGAGAACCCCATTTGTATGTTGCAAGGACCATGGATCAGCAAAGCCAGCAACAAAGAGAAAAGAAATCTGGACGTAGGTGCTTAAGATTCAAAATCAGAGGGCGACGATCCGAGATGGCGTACGACACACAGACGGACTGAGAAACGAAACAGACTCGCGGACTGACTCAAAGTCAAAGTCCACTTTGTCCCGACGCAGAGTCGAGGGACGCAAGCCAGGATGCCATGAAATGGACGTTATGGAAGAGGTCCGTTTGTTTGTCTCTCTTTACATCGCATCCCAAAAAGGCAATTGGCAGACGTCAGCTTTTGGAGTCACTTTGGCACAGTACAGCACAATTCAGCACATTTCAGATCTTGGATTCGTTCGGAACAGTAAAATACGGTACAAGCTATAGCTACAGAGAACGAATAATGTTCGATATACAGTAAATGATTTGATTTTTTTTTTGTGCAGGTAAATATTTCGCTAGAGGTCAAGTACCAAATTCGTGAACAAGACACATTGGTACCACTGTGGCGCGCCCGAAGTATTCGTAAAAAGTCTGCGTGTAGTATTTCGCGACAGCGGCTTCGACTTCACCCATCGCGGCATCGTCCCACTCCTGCCTGTCCTGGGCCTGCGCAATGGCTGCTGATTCCGGGCGCGGCTCCCACTTGCGCATCAGTTTGGCAATGCTCTTGATGAAGGGCAGCCGGGCGCGGGGGGACATGGAGGCAAGCCCCTGCTTTGCAAGTTCCACAGGCATCCCCATGAGCATGCCGCCTGCGAAACACTCGCGGCACTCATCGGGACGATCAAGTTGGGACGCTCAACGGTCGAGAGTGAGGAACTCGAAGCGAAAGTTCGTCTCCGCGACAACCCACAGCAACTCCTGTGCACGGTGGTTGGTGATCAAAGGGAAGGAACCTGGGGGGGCTGGGAAACCGGCACCAGCTGTCAAGTTGCAGGCGCAGAAGGCCGCCCCCAAGACCTCGTTGATCGCCACACTGCGCTCGGCTGTTTTCGTCTGCCGTCCGCGCTTGGCCGTCTGCGGTGCCGCCTCCCAGGAGCAAATCTCGCCACTGCTGCGAAGATAGGAGATGGTGCGCATCGTCGGGGTCGGCCAAGCAATAAATCAACGCGTCCATCATCATGCTCAGATGATGCAGGTAAAGCTGGGGTCGACCGGGATCCTCCGACGAGACCACAAGTGCAGGCTCAGGCAATACATAGCGACCATCCTCACCACGGTCTCGAGCTCGTGGAGGAATCATTCTGTCGACCCCTTTCAGGCCGTCCTCCCATGCCGGAATTGAAGGGGGCATTTCGTCTCTCTCGAGGAGAAGGAACTTGTCGCGACCTCTGCCACCACCACCACCTCGGCCACCCCGACCTCCACGAGCTCCACCACGGGAATGCGCTCCCCGCGCACCGTGGGAATTGGACGCGAGAGAGGGATCTAAAGAATTCAAAAAATCAGGTAACGCCCAGCAGGGAGGGGAACCGAATTACAAGGCTGATAACGTCTCGATTCTTGAGGCGTAGACGCTGGGCGGCTGCTGCTAGGTTCGTCGATACTTGAGGCGATGGAGTCGGGCTCTTCTTCCACCGATGATGCGAAGGGATCCTTGTACCATGGTACAAAACACGAACACCGATGTATGGTGGTGATCTTGGAGTCCATGTCTGGCTTTGTGCGGATGTGGGTCGCCCCCGGTGCGGACTCGAGCACCAAGGAGTGCGCAGGCTCTCGCAGCTCGACCACTTCGAGTAGTTTTTCGTTGGTCAAGGTCCAAGTCGGTCAACGGAACCAGTATGGCAGTCCTGCTGCTCGGAACTGCTGAGCAATGACGGGCTGCGTCGTGAAAACCCCCACGCAGTGATCAGTGGTGGGCGGAGGGCCGTTGGGGGCTATGTCCATCCTTGGTTTGTACACCGTCATGTATCTGAATAGCCCGTCGGCTTCGAGGAACGTCTGTTGCAGCGCCGTGACTGCCACTTGCATCTGGGTGTAGGTCGAAGGCAACATTTCCAGTCGCTCGAGACCGAGACGAAGTTGTTGCACAAGAGCATCCAGCATCTCGTGAACTCGTGTCAACTGGGGTCTCGCAGTCTTGTAGTCATCCATGAACTGCTTCATGGGTGCGGACAGTTGAGAAATTTTGTCCCAGATGAGGCGGCCTAGACCACGGCTGCCTGTAAGCCCGCTGTCGTGACAAACGAAGTCGTTGGGCGTTGGATTCCACCACATGATTGATATGGCCCGCTTGTCGCCCACAGGTTTGCGCTGAATCGCACCGAGGTGACAGAAGATGGCGCTATAGTTCTGGGGCCAGAAGGTCGGGTCATCTTCTCCATAGCGCATGTCCTCACGCAGAAAAATGGTTTGGGC
The DNA here is from genome assembly GCA_014925785.1 of Mycena galopus ATCC 62051. NCBI lineage: Eukaryota > Fungi > Basidiomycota > Agaricomycetes > Agaricales > Mycenaceae > Mycena > Mycena galopus. Next base: position 84,487 of record WIQG01000450.1, read on the forward strand.
CTTTTTTATGGGTAGCGCAGGAATGTAGTTGGCGTTGGTAACAATAAAATAGCTCTCCCCGTCGACATGCACGAGCGCAGTGACTTTGCTGTCGAAAGGGCCCAGGGGTCCTACACGATTAAACCCTCAGATGCGTCAAAAGTGCTAGCTAGACCATACCATGAACATCCCGGTTTCGTGTAAGATCCAGTGAGACTCCAGTGGGGTCTGTGGTTGAAGTAGCCATGGATGGCAAACATCGACTCAAAGTCGAGACGCTGTGTCTGGACGCAAAGTCTCTCAGACGATAATGGTGGACGAAGAAATCAAGAGTGCTTGTTTGGTAAGGCTGTGCAGCTCGGCAAAAGCCGACAGCGCCGCAGTGCACGATTCACTCAGAAATATTAAATTTTCGAGAGTATGAAGATTTAGAGAGCGTTAACATTCGGCAAGTCAAGTAGACTACATAATTCCTATTCAGCTAGATAATATATTGAGAAATTGATTTGATAAATTTCTTTCGCTGTCAGACGAACTCGATATCTGAGGAGCCAGCATCGGAGTAATCTGGGTCAGAGGTGGAAACCGAGAGGGGAGCTTGATAAAAATATCCATAAGCGTGGATTTTCTGTTGATACAGCTCCTCCTTGGTGAGTGCAGCATTGGCCGGCTCAGCTGTCGTGGGCGGCCCCGGCTCGCGGCCCATGTGGTGTGTAGGTCTACCATGCGATCCCGAGGCATGCACCACGACTTCAGCGCTGGCGGCCTCAGCGTCGGCTGGCGTGGATCCGGATCCCGAGGTTTGCGCGATGAGTGGAGCGGCCTCCACCTTCTGTTTCTTGGCTGACATGCTGGCGTCTGACCCGCGGTCTATGCTCCGTTTCGACGATGGAGCGGTCTGAGTGGCAAGTGCCGCTGCCTGTTCATCGGCCCAATCGCGAACCCGCTGCTCCCAAATACTGACTCCAGGGCAGGCAGATCAGAGTAGGCGGGAAACACGATATAGGATGAACTTGCCGTGGGCCACGAGATTGGCGGGCTCGTCAACAGGTTCGACAGGTATGTACTCCCCCCAGTTGTTGGTGATCGTATAGACAAGCAATTTGGTGGTGACTGATGGAATGGCGAACGAATAGCTGGACGGGTGGAAAGATGTGGGGTCCGGGGTCCAGTGTCGCAGGAGCAAGTTCTGGTCTCGTAGACAGAAAGGTGAGTCGGTAGTCCGGATACTGGAGGGTACAGGTGAAGCAGGAAAGTCGGCGGAAGGTCCTGGAGATAGCGTATAGGCGTGGAATAGAAATCTGGTGGGAAATGGGAAATATGCCGTGCGGGCGTGAGATACGGATGCAGCTCGATAAAGGCTCGGGAGGTGTGATAGTGTGGTGTAGAGGTAGAATGAGTTCACTGGCGACGAGCTCACGGTGAAGCTCTCTTGTCACTGGTCGCATCGGATGGTGGTGGTTTGTGGGAGAAAAGGTGTATTGTTGACATGTGTACGTACGTACGTACGGAACAAATGTACAACATGATTGGTGATCTACCGAACACTAAGCAGGGAGATAGGGGGACAGGGAAAATCAACGAGCAGTCCATCCCACCCTTCCACACCAGCAGCGGGTGTGATACGGCGCTTGGCCCTTCTTCGCATATATGACAATATGGACGTAGTCACCTGGGATGGAAAGACGTTAATCCGTTGCTGGGCCACCATGAAAACAACTTACCAGCCGAGGGCAGGAGAATATCGAGGTCATCTTGATCAGGGTAGTAGCCTATGCACCATGAGTTCACCGGATGACTGAAGTAACGGTATATCACTGACCGTCCGTGTGGATTTCTCGATCTCTTTCGTCAGAATTCAGGGAAAACACCGGCGATTCTTCGTGTAGTGGAACTGGAATAGTAGCGTGTCAAAATGAAGGCAGATGTTTTTCAAAAAAACGCGCGTACATTTAGACTGGAGGTCCCTTTTCCGTCTGTTGTTGCCTGATTAAACGCGGCGGGTCAGCACCAGAGGAGAAGAAATCGCCACAAAACCTACTGGGGTTTCCAAGACTTCAGGATTTGGAGGTACGAGGTCAGGAACCATGTCTTGGAGCCAGTCTTTGATATCCTCTAGCTTCTTGGCTGGAGAGGACGTCAGTAAGCGGAGATTAAGGTGGAAATTTTTCAAGCGCACATACCCATTTTTTCAGCCGCCATCTCGGGTAGGGCTCGGCATTGACCAAGCTCGTGCACAGGCAGCAACAAATTGTTTGCGTCACCAAGAGTATCCCACAATCTATTAAGGGCATTGTTGCGAGGTTTATACGCGTCTCGGAGGATCGAAAGGCGTCGCAGAAGAGCTCCGTCCGAGAGGTGGCGTCCGTACTGGGAGCACATGACTCATCCTCGTACCCAGTGCAACGTAGCGCCCACGATGCGACGAGCGCTCCGGAAAGTTCGCCAGTATTGAGGACGAAGCAGTGATCGTGACCCCGGACACAGGGATCAAGGTTGAAGTCGTGTTCATGCGGGGGTGGAGCCAATTCGCGCAGCATAGCTTCTATGTCGCCAACTGGTTTAGCAAAGAAGATGGACATGATGCGTAGGGTGGTGAGTGAAGCGAGGGAAGACAGTCGCTATTTGAAGTCCGGGCTAACAAGCGTGGATTTATAGCGGCAACGATTCAGGCCTAAGCGTCGCCCAGGCTCAAGCATCGCTCAGGCCCAAGCAAAATTCAATTGTGTCTTTTTAAGTCCAAAAGGAATTGATTCGGACACTGAGAATACGAATAGGTACAATGATGCCGCAGACATTAGAGGCGTAACACCGCTTGCTCAAGCAGGTGCAGAGAAAATAGTGCTGTGCAACAGTGCGTTAGACCCATATATCCGTATTTCAAGAAGGCTCACCATCGTAAAATTCAGTGGGTTCGTTAGGGCTGAGGATTTGCACGATGAACGGAAAGTCTACGTTGATGGTTTGGGGCAATGCCTCCACCGCGCGCGGCCCTTCCTGCTCCAGCTTAAATTCACGAACTGCACAAATCAGTTAACCCGCAAAATCAGACCGGGTAGTACGCACACTTTGTTTCCGCGACTAGTTGCCTAAGGTCATCATCAGCATAGGGATTGCGCAAGGTGAGAGTCGCTGGTTTCGATATTTCGGCCGCAATCTTAGTTGCATCGTGGTTGAAGCGCCGCCGAGGTCCTCCTCCACAGAAGCACGGAAAGCCATATGGTTGAGGTGGAGATCGAAGCAGTAGGGAAAACCGAAGTCCGTCTGAAATGCCTTGGCTACTAAGCGTTAAAGTCAGAACCTCGAACCAAAGCAGACATACCAAGAGTCAAGTACGTCTTCATCTCCGGCTCATCGTGTCGGTTACAGTCCGCTATCAATATTATATTCAGTACGTGCGACCACCAGGCAGCCAGAAACGCACCAGCAGCCTCGAATGCGTGATCCATTTCTGCCGTACGAGTGCGTAGCGCATCTCGACGAATTCTGCGCTGTTTCGCCACGGCAGCCTTGCGCTTTTGTTGAGGGGACTTGGGCACAGATGATTTCTTTTTTTCCGCGAAGCGCCTTTCAATTGCGATTCTGAGGCCATGAGGATTTCAATGAATTGCCCATTTATCGACTTCGAGTCTTACATGGATCGGCGCGTGTTGTTCTTGTTATCGGGCAGCCGCGGACGGTCGTGTGTGGATCGGTGGCGTCTTTTGTTCTTGGTATAGGGCAGCCGAACATTCGCGGCTTTGCTTGCAGTTGGACACAGAGTCCCGAGAACGTTTGGACGCAGAGTCCACAAAACGCTTGATCAAAGTCGACAGCGCAAACGAGGTGATGAAGGATTGGAAAAGTCGTGGCCACGTGAAACGCGATCACGTGGGCGAGAATTGATTTCGTTGGGGATCCTTCGTGCATTGCGGTTAAACCAAATAAATTTGTATTGAACGAAACACAAAATAAATGTAAATCGAAGCCGGATAAATTAATACTGTATTGGCAATTTGAAAAATCGTATTCTGAGTTCAAGTGATGATTAGCTGGACAGGTGGAAATATAGAGTTCGGGGTCCAGCAGCGGGCGTGTTGCGGCGGCCCATTCTCCGTATACATGACAACATGTACGTAGTCGCCTGAGATAGAAAGACGTGTCAATCCATTGCTGGGTTAGAATGAAAGCAACTTACCAGCGACTGCAGAAGACTGTCGAGGTTATCGAGATGCGGTGGTAGCCTATGTACTATGAGTTGACACAATGATTCATGTAACAGTATCACTGACCGTAGATGATTTTAAAAAGTGCGCACATTTAGACTTGATCCGTTGTGAAAGTGGTTCCCTATTAAAACGTGGCGAGTCAGCCTCAGAGGAGAAGCAATCGCAAAAACCTACTGAAGGTTTTCAAGATTACAAAACCCAAATCAATCACCACGGAACATCTGCATACGCTCGAATTCCAATTTCAGATATGCGACTCGCCGCAACCGAAATGGACATACGACGCTGATCATCTGGAACCCCCGCCAGCCGATAGCTCTCCCAAACGCGATGAAGGCCGTCGATGAAGTGATTATGATTGCGTGCAAAAAATACCATAAAGCAGCTCTTCCTGACGGCGGAATCCGGAGACAACAGCTGTTTGCTTGTCTATCACGGGTTGAAAAACAAGAAAATGTCGATGCTAGGAGACACGCACCCAGATCTCGCATTCCATACAGCATTTTCAGCCCACGGCAGCGGGTGTCTGGTCAGGCTTGTGAAAAAGATGAGAATGATGGAAAGTGAGCACATACATCGCATGAGAACATAGAGGTTCGCGGATAATGTCAGACAAACCCCCAAAAATATTGCGAATGGGCGTACCCAAGCTTTTCAAGACTTCGTCTGGCAATTGGTAAGAACTTGGAACTACGTGTATGTGGGCGGACGTACATTGCTTGTCATGATACAGTTGCTGTGAGAGTAACATCGTGTTGTGGAGGGACGCCTCCAGATAGAGAATACCACGAATATATATTCGCGAATATGAATATTCACCAAAACCTAGAAATTGATATTCGCATTCGTACGATATTGATGGCGAATATTCGTTGCTTAGTCAGCAATATTCGCAAATATTCATGAATATGAATATTCAGCAAACACATTGAGAATTTGAGGGTTTGGCAGCCAACAATGAGTTGCTGAGGGCACTTTTATGTTATCTTGTGTGTTTAAACATTGTTGAAGACTCATGCAAGCCCTTGTCCTGCATGTTCAACCAGTTGATTGACCATCACACTTGCTGTATTCAACCTGTCAAGCAGCTGTCAAAGCAAAGATGTCTCCAAAGTGGTTGGTTTGCATATGAATCACAGATCTAGTTGGTGTAAATGAAGTGTGTTATGGTTCCAGAGAGGAGATGTGTTAAACAGACCCAAATTTACTATGCTTCATTGAAATTTTAGCTGTGCATTACAGCTGCGAATATTCGCGAATATCAACTTTCCTGAAAACTGATATTCGCATTCGCGTGAATAGCACAGCCACAGCCATTCGCAAATATAAATATTCACATTCGCAAATGGCTTGGCACGAATATTCGCGATATTCGCTATTCGTGGTATTCTCTACCTCCAGACTCCTGCTACGTTATAGTTAACAGCTCGGCGGCGAAACCAACGGTAGTAAGAGTTGACAATAATAGGCCTAGGCGAGGCTCTTCGATCGAGCGCCATTTAAGGCTCAGCGCGATCGACCTTCGTGTCTGAGCCTTGTTGTTGTCCGAACGAAAAAGACGTTGAGGGTGATCCCCGGGCGCGCAAACAATAAGGATCCATCCAGTAGTACGAGTACCATGTGTGAATCAGGTGTCTTGTTCTCCAATTTGTGTGTTCGGTTGAGACCAACGAGTTACAGTTTCCGTTTCTGCATTTGGATGCGACAAAGCAGTCACTTTGACAGACGCATAGTCAGGTCAGGCTGGACGCAAAGTCGCAGCAAGCTGGACGCAAGAGTCCACAGTAGAAGACAAGAATGATGGAGTGTCGGAGTGTCGGACCGACTCACCCGGCATCAATCATTCGCCACAGCCACATTCTGGTCTTGGCTCACCCCGTCGACTTTGCATCCGGGTGAACTGTGTTGGACTTCGCGTCGCGCATATACACGGTCATACCTGAGCGCTAGACTCTGCATCGCGCATCACCATGCAGTTCAAATTGACTCTGCGTCTTCGCTTTAGTGACAGCAATCGACGGACTGGTCCAAGCATTCGCCTAGCAGCCATGGCTCAAGGACTTTTGTTGTCGGAAACAAAAAAACACCCCCGGTGAGACAAGGATATAATGCACACGTTCTTTCGTGTTCTCCTCAACTCACTACCATGCCCAAGCAGAAGAAGTATACTGTATGCGCTCGTGTTCCTGTCCCCGGCCCCATCCGTCGTCCGACACGTGCATTGACGGAGCGCAGGCTATTCAACTGGCCCTTGGACACCATGTTAGACTTTGGCACACCCATTACTACTCTGCTGTGGCTCCGGGTTGGTCTCATGTGCACAGTTTCGCGGTATTCGCTGATCCGTTACTTGATAGAACGACGAGGTACCTGTCCAGCTAGTTCTGTACCCTTGAGACGACTTGCGTGTTCGTCTCTCGGATCACCGAATTGCGTTCAGAGCAGTCGGTTTCGAAGAACAGGACATACCTCGCCCGCGACGCTATTATCATGATGAAGATGGTCCGACCTGGGTTCGTTGCAGCTGGGATACACCTCTGAGAGTGGCTGGCCCCGGCGATACAATTCTTTTGAAACGCAAAGACGTTGACTCGGAGCGGGACTTTGCCGTTCACGAGCCCCACCTCAAGAATATTGACGTCTTAACTTCATCGGAACTGCGCTACACGGAAACATCGGTGGAACTTCACTTGTCGTATTACGCGTCTAACCAACTCTTGGACTTCAACACGCAGGTGCTAGTCTTGATATGGCTCAAGGTGCGCGGCGTCGTTGATCGTTTGTCTCAATCACATATTCATTTTCTGCTCAGTCTGATGAGCTTCCTCTCCAAATGATTCTCTATCCACGCGAAGACCTCCGCGTTCGTCTGGCGGATCACTTGTCGGTACTCAGAATTGCCGGTGTCAATCCCGGAGTCCCGTACATGTTGCGCCATTCTTACCAAGACGATTATGGTTCGTGGACCTGTTGCGGATGGGATACTCCCCTCAAAGTTTCAGCGCCGGGGATGTACTGCTATCGCCGTGCCGGGACTCACTCGCTACCAAAGCTATGCAATTGTACGAACCCCATTTGTAAATATCCCTACGATCGAAATGTCCCAGTTATTGTTTCTACGATTGAAATGTCCCTGTTATTGTTTTGTTGTTCTCGTAGCCGGACGCTACAAATTTATATCTACCCACACTTCTCTAATGCCCACAATTTCGAACTCCACCTTCCCCCACAATGTCCTCCACTCAGACCCCTGGCGACTCAAAGATTCTCGATGAAACCTTCACAAGTACGGTCGACGTAGTCAAAGTCAATGAAGTTACTGCAGGTACGTTAGCTCAATATATTCTTTCAAGCTGCTCTCATTTAACAACCCTGTGGCTTAGCCTGTGGTTTGCCCAACTTCGCAAGCAAGGTCGAAAACGCCAATGAAGCTGCCGCTGGTACGCTGGCTGCATCCATGAATCTGTGCTTGTCTAACCTGCAGCTTAGCCTGTGGCTTTCCCGAGGCCACCGTTGACCTCCAACAGGGCGAAAGATGCACGGACATTGATTTTCACATCTTCCAAGAAGCCCACCGTTTCGTCGAAGAAGCCCACCGTTCCGGTACCCATCTTGTGACGAGCTATGATATGGCGTGTCGGTGGAGGCTGGAGAAGGTGCCCCCGACGTCGGAGGACCAGCTGAAGGTATGGACTGCGGAAAATGGACATTTCGAGCTTCTGCGTTGGTTTTATCGGTGAGCCCTCTCCAATAGTACCTCGCTGTGTTCATTCTCTAAATCTTTGGAACAGTTGGCACGGTCGCTCAACTGAAGGGACCTCATCGCCCGAAGATTGGGAAGGGATGCCTGAGTTGGAAGAAATATCTAATTCTGATTCCGACTAACACTTCAATCGTATTGGAAGGAGTAGCTGTGCGAATGTATACTGCAGTAGTTTAATCTCCTATTGAGAATGAAAATATTTGTTGAATCCTATTGATTTCATTATGTACCGCAATTTTATCACGCGAGGAACGGACGCGACATGATAATCATGTGACCGTTCCGACCACATATCAAGCATCAAATGACCGTGACGGCATGGCCGACTTGCCCACCACCACAACGGTTTGACTGTGCATCGCCGCTGGATCGACTTTGCGTCGCCGTTTGGATTGACTTTGCGTCAATCATCGCATCAATAAACCACACTGGCCATGGCGAAGACAATAACATATTGTCTCGGTGAGTCGATCGCCATGAGACAACCGAATCACCTTCAACATGGATTCCAGCTCTATCCACCATGGCATCTGGGCTACCCCCCCTCACTACATTTTGATGGTTCCTAGGACCTAGCCTGGAACCCATCAGTCCAGGTATGCCGAGCTTTTGCCGAGGTGTCTCAGGGTGTCTCGGCTAACCTAGACACAGCCGCTTGGCAGCTCGGCAAAGCAGGGCAAAGCCTCGCATACCTGGGCTAAGGTGGGTCCAGAACCTGTCAAAATGCAGTGCCTCCAGCTCGCGCCCGCCTCCATTGCGCCAAACTGAAGCATCCAAAACTCGACGCCGGCGTGAATATCCGATGGACGACCACCTTGATTTTGATACCAAATCTTGGTGATGCTTTGGCTCAAGGTTAGAATAGCGCCCGAATCTCACTATACCGTTGACGGTTTTTTTCAGGACAATGAAGACCCTCTTCAAATCGTACTCTACCCACGCAAAGATCTTCGTGTTCGCCTTTCGGACCATAAAGTCGTGCTTGCCGAGGCTGGGCTCGAGCAGACGGATGTCAAACTTCACGTATATGTTGCCGACTCGCGAGCGTGCAGGGAGCATGGATACGCTGCGCCTGGGATACCTCACTGCGAGTGCATGGAGCTGGAGACGTGCTCCTAATTTCGACCGAGGAAGTCGAGTACTTGAAGGACTGGGACGTGCATCTACCTCACTTGATTGGTTTAATCGGGGCGGGCCTTACATATACTCATATACATTGAACTTGGACGAGTAACCTCCCTACGAAATTACCTTCCCGTTGTTTGAATAATATTCTCAATAGCGTGAAGCTAGCGTTTTCGAGTTGCCGTTTCGTTTTGGGGCAGAACAACAAGGTCTGAAGATCGAGGAAAACAATAGAGCACCCGGTTGAAAACAAGAACCACGGTTGGTACAATTTTTCGTCGACAACGAGTTTGTGCTCACTTCGGAAGGCAGACAATGAAAACAAGAGGACACTGGACGGACTTGGCGTGAACAATACGGGCAAAGTGAGACACAATTATTCCTCACACTTTATTTAACAACGCGTGTGCGCGTAGATGCACCAACATTCCAAACATGATTTCCAAGTCCGCCTTCATGAGGCAGAGATTCCCTCCACCTGCTTGCCCCCCTTGCCCGGAAGGTTTTTATCACAAAAAAGACCCCTTACTTGGCTTCCAAAAAGAACGGCGACCCCCACAGGCTAGGGCAATATTCCGAGGTGGTATGTATGCCCACCTGCCTGGTCAATCCATCGCTAATTTTATTTACAGTGCTTGCCACCCAGAGACGCATCCGACTGGGAGAAGAAGTGCAAGTGCAAGACTCGGTTTGGGCCGATTCCCGCTCGCGCACTTCAAGACGCCGCTCGAGATGCCTGGGAGGCCGACAGGAACACACAGCTGGCGGATCCCCCGACTCCGCGGAAACCGCGTGCGCGTGCGTTGTTAAATTGTCTGACATCATTAACCGTTGTTGCTAACTCGACTCCAGCGAAGAAGAAGACTGAGCTTCAGCTCATTTTGGATCAGGTTGACGCTGCCTTCAAGTCCGGTTTTCCTGCTGGTAACCCTACACCCTTGAGTACGCCCCGGTCGTATTTTCTGACGGATTTTGACTGATGCACCCGCAGCTGAAGAAAGCAGCCGGGCTATCGACAAGGCCCTGCTGCGCCTGAATGCTTTCTATGAGGCGTCAGGTGAGACCGTTCCCGGTACGTCGTTGTGGTTTCGAAACTCTGGATGGAGGTCACTGATACTTCTGCAGGGCCGCAAGAGAACGGGAAAGGGAAGGGGCGAGCCAATGGTAGGCATCATCCATTCCAGCCAACAACTCTAATGCTAATCGGCGCACAGAGCCTGTAACTGCGTCCACCGCTGCGAAGGAGCGCGTTCGCACTAACTTTTTGGCCGGTATGTCATTCGCCCCTCAGCATCTCGACCTATGGTCTGACGCGTACTTAGATGAGGAAGCCGGTATTCAAGCCGATGAATACGACAGTGATATCTTCAACGTTGACCCTACCTGTAAGGGCAACCTCAGCTCGGCGGGGCGCGAAGACTAGCGGGAGAATCCGAAGCAACTCAATTCACGGTACTAAATACAGGGTTCTAGAATACGCACCTAGCGGGAGAATCCGAAGAGAAGAAAGGATGAGGATTCCCACGTTAGGCGAAGTTTTTATAGGTACAGGTACTAGCCAGTAGCACGTGTCCGGAGTGACCGGCAGTGATCCCGAGCTTGATCGCACAGCACATTCCAGTGCGAGCGGCCGGACGATGGGGGAAGGGGCGGAACGGAGTCCGGAGGGACTGGGGACGAGGTTCCGGGCGGACGGGTGGCCGGAGGGGAGGACGGACGGGGGGGAGGCCTCGGGCGGAGGATCGGGCAAGGGCGTGGGCAGTATGATGGGCCAGACGATGGGCCGGAGCCGGAGGACGGAGGGATGGAGAGCCGGAGGCCGGCGGGCGGTTCCCCTGACATCACCACCCCCTTGGAATGCGGCGTCTCGACGCATGAACCGTACGTGGGCGTCGCGCTTCCGGAACGAGAGCAAGTCGAATGCGGCCGAGGCGATCCGGCGCGGAGCGTTGGGGTAGCAGCGATAATAGGCATCGATGGCGTCCTTGGCGAAAACGTCGGAGTGCTTTACCATTTATTGTGTTCCGGGCCATAGCCTTTCCACCGCACCATATACCAGAGGCTACCGTAACGGACCTTCGCTTCTAGGATCTCCTCGACCTCCCATTGAACGTCGCGGTCTGTCTGGAGGACGGGCGGGGGTTCGTCGTTCCGGGGGAACGGATCCGGTTCCGCGAGCTGGAGTTTCACCACCGGGAAGACCGGGTGGAGCTGGGAGTACCGGGGGGAAGCTCGAGCTTGTACGCACCCTTTCCGACGATCTTCACGACCTTGAAGGGGCCGAGGCGTTTGTCCGCGAATTTGACGGACGGACGGGTCGTCCGGATGTCGGAGGCGTCCAGCCAGACTCGGTCGCCTGCTTTGATCTCTGGGGCGGGCGTGCGTCGGTGATCGTAGTACAGCTTGAACTCGTCCTTGGCTTTGACGAGCGCGGCTTTGGCTTCCGAAACTCCGGACGCGATCCGGTCTCGGAACTCGTTCGCGGATTCCACGGTCGAGCGCAATCCGTTGGGCTCAAACCCCATCCGGGGGAGCCTTCCGGTGTCCGTCATGAACGGAACTTGTTGCGTCGAAGAATGGACGTGGTTGTTGTACGCGAACTCCGCGGCCGGAAGGAGCTCGTCCCAGTCGTCCTGTTTGTAGTTCGTGAAGATCCGGACGAACTGTTCGAGCTCCTGATTGACGCGCTCGGTCTGGCCGTCGGTTTGCGGGCGGTAGGCTGTGGAGTGTTGCTGGCTCTATCCGATGAGGCACCACAGTTCCGTGGTGAATTCCGCGACGAACTGCGGCCCGCGTCGGAGATGTACTTCCGGGGGTTTCCGTGGTGCCTCCAGACGTTCCGGTAATAGAGCCGAGCGGCTCCAACCGCACCAAGGCCGGTGTGGCACTCGTTGAAGTGGGCCCGCTTACCCAGGACGTCGACACGACCATGACCGCGTCGAACCCGTGCGCGTCTGGGAGTTTGACGATAAAGTCCACCGAGACGGTGTCCCAGCGTTCTTCCGGAATCTCGGTCGGGTGGAGCTCTCCGTGGGGTAGCTTCCGGAGCGTCTTCGTCCGGTTGCACGGGTCGCAGGTCCGGACGTACTGGCCGACGTGACGGGACAGCTGGGGCCACCAGTAATTTCGGGCGATAAGCTCGAGGGTTTTGAAGCGCCCGGCGTGTCCGGCCACCCGAGTGTCGTGGTGTAGGGCGATGATCCGGCGTCGGAGGTCCTTATTCCGCGGCACGACGATCTTACCGCAGTAGTGAAGGAGCCCTTCCGCGAGGCGCCACTCGGACGACCGGGGGGAGCGGACGTTCCGGTTTTTGAGGAGTTCCCGCGTGACGAGCGCAACGGGGTCCTCAAGATCCGGTTCACCCGCGAAGGCCTCCCGGACGTCACGAAGGAGGGGAACCTCGGGCCCGGTGACCACGACGCCTTCCAGTGCGCGGACGTGGAACAGGTCCGGGCGGAGGAGGGTGACATCCGTGTTGTCCGAGCCTACCCATGATCGGGGCGACGGGACAGCGCGTCCGGACGACCCATAAGGAGGCCGGGCTGGTGGTGGAGCGCGAAGTCGAACCGGGACAGGTACAGGGACCACCGCGCTTGTCTCCGGTTCAAGTTCTGCGCCTTCCGGAAGTACTCCAAGTTCTTGTGATCCGTCCAGATCTCGCCCGGATGCTGCGTACCTTCGAGGAAGTGTCGCCACTCCTCTAAGGCTCGGATGATTGCGAGCATCTCTTTGTCATGGATCTCGTAG